>VZRR01006905.1:0-17962 GCA_013398015.1 Oreocharis arfaki | reverse complement strand
ACCTCATTTAAGAGCCGTTTTATGCCAAGAAAAGGATGATGTGCCTTATCAATTTTGCCTGCCTGGCATTGTATACGTAAAGAACAACTGGAATGGTTTAAATCTGTGCTTTCTTTTAATGCAAATACTACAAGAGTGAATGGTGCTTCTGAAAAGCCCAGCTCCTGAGTCTGTTAGAATATTTGCCTTGGTAAAGACAAAACCAAATACATCTATCAGCACCAGAATGAAAGATGCCATATTTCTTACAAGCCTGTGGAATTCTGCTTGGATTCTCAGCTGTGTCATACGTCAGGCTCAGTAGCAGATTTCAGCAGATTTCACATTTCTTCCTTGTGCAGGTAGCTTCTGTCCCAGCACTGGATGATCCGTAGCTTTCTGGTAGCCATTGCTCTTTTCTCTGCCCAGTTGACCATTTGCACAAAATGTAATGGAAAGTAACATGTCTGAAGATTCCTACTGCTTTCACACCTGATTGATACTTGACAAAAGCTCTTCCACTCCTACTGATTTCTTTCAGAGATTCTCCCAGGGCAATGTGGGCCATTTTGGGGAAGATCAATAATGGTGGGCAGAACCTTCTGCTCCAGCAAACTGAGCAGCAGTTGCTGGTGCTGGTGGCAGCAGGAGTTCCAGATCTCCAGGGCTCTCTCTTCCTTAGCAATGCTCCTTCCTGTCTTCCCTCTCTATGCTTAAAAATGTAGATCACAAGTCTTCAACGACTGTAAAATCCAGTTTTTCTTACTCTGCTGAAAACCACTTAGGTACCACTTTGTGCACGATGCGAAGCACATCCCTTTACTATGGTGAAAGTGTTGTGATAATCTATCTGAATTGACATTGCAGAAACTAGCCTTCCCAATCACAGCACTTCACTCTGCTGCTGTCAACCTGAAGCAATCTCTGTAAAAGATGGTTTCCTTCTCAGCATTCTTACAATGGCAGGGCACTTGAAACTCTTCTCTTTTTAGAAGTACCCAGCCATGAAGCTGAGTTGCAGTCTCTAATGTGGGAAAGGGCAGTTAGAACTCAAGAAGTGTAGTCCAGAAAGTTCCATGTTCAGACAGAGTGACAAGGGAGACTTCAGTGAAAGAAAACCTCTTAGTTCCTTGTTCCATTGAGGATAATGATTCATTAGTTATGCTTTTTCTCCACTTGAGTATCCACATTAACTGGGCTGTAATATGAGAGGACAGGGCACCCATAGCTCTTAGGACTCTAAAGATTTTGGAGATGTTTTGGGATAAGATTAGATAGTGCTCCTAAAGCCCACAGGTCATTTTTGGGAAACGTAATGTTTATCCTTTCATGATTAGTGTGCATGCAAAGCTCTCCTTCTGGAATTCAGATGGTCCATACTTATTTTTTGACAAATGAGTTGGGAAAAGAGAATGTTAACTGTGCCTCAAAAGTGAAAATCCTGTTGGTTCTTCTCATACTTTGACAGCATATCCTCTGAGGCAGGGGACCATCCTCTTCCGGCATGTTTATACAACATGATCGCCTCATTACTCTTGTATGTCAAATGCTGCTGGTTATACAAGCCACAAGCATAGGAATGGAAATCAAAGTCCTGATGGAAATCAGTCCATCAGGAAACTGTTTCTGTCCTAGATAGAGAAATTGGTTTCTCAAGGTTGGGTCTCACTGAAGACAGAAATTTGGTTGTAATTTTCCAGGTGCAGTGACAGAGTGTTAGTTCGCAGAGTTTCACCAGAGGCAAATATCAAGGAACTGGTGAAAATAGGCTACTTTTTCATCCATTCATCAAAACGTCAGATCACCCCATCCAGAGGCGGGAAAACCAATAAATATTGCAGGTGGATGGAGTGTTCTTTTAGAAATTTTGTATGTTGTTTTTTTGTCCAAGGCAGGAGTTACATTAAAAACAGCAGCAGACTTAAATTTACATGGATAAGAGATAAAGAAGAGGAGAAAACAGACTAATAGCTATTAAAAAGATATCTGCATTTTGGCAAAAAAATTGATTAAGTATCTATTCCTTATTGTATTGAGAAGGACAAAATATAAGAAATGTCCTCTTAAATGGTTTAAATTAGACTGTGGGATTGCAATTGTTGGCCTAGAAGCTCAGTTTTTATGGTGTGACTCTCTCTGGTCTTGGAATCGATGGTTAAATAATCTTAAAGTGTATTAAATTGGGGCGACTACATTCCTTTAAGATGTTTTCTTGTTGCCTGTGAAATACCTATGCTGAACTTGCATTCTTGACCTTCACCAGTATCTTCAGTTTTGGAAGATCCTGGAGTACTCACAAACATATGCACGAGTTAGCTCTGCAAATCATGGTACATTGGCTTTACATGGAACTCATTGTCATTTTTTTAAAGTTGGTGCACATACAGCTCTGCTACACATTCCTTGAAACAAAGAACATGGATCCCAGGGAACTATATTAGACCCATGGGACCTCATTTGATCTTTCACTCTTCTTCAGCCCTCCAGGACAAAAGAGTCTGTATCAGAAAGTCAACAAGAGGCTTTTGTAAGAAACCAAATTTCGGGGGTCTTGAAGAAAGCCAGTGGGCACATGGGGTTTGCTCTGTCATAGGGAGAGATGAAGGAATTAACTGATGTTGCAGGAGGAGCAGGGGGAGTCTCATCTGTTTGTCTTCGATTTTCTTAGCAGAGAGGAAGCAGGACAGAAAGCCATCTGAATTATTTAATCTACCCTGCATCCATCATTTGCAAGCAGGCCATCATTCCTTCTTATAGATTGAATGATCAAGCACCAAGCAAGGGATGATGGTTTTTTTCCTTTCCTCCATCACATTGTTGACGAGAGACCATCCTCTAAATCCATTTGGTCTTGTATTGATATCCTTTAGATTTGGCAGACAGTAGTCTCCCTTCCTACAGTGTTTATCCACATGATGTATTGCCAGGCAGCAATCACATTCTCTATCAGCCCTAAATAAGAGCTAAATAAGCCCAGCTTGATTCCTGTCTTATGCGGGAAAAGGCTTCAGTGTTCCCCTGTTTCTGTGGCTGTTCTAGTTTAAATTAATCCATCTACATCACAGCTAGCCAAAACTGGACACCCCACCAGGCTGTATTCATTGGTATTAACCTTGCCTGAATGTATCTCGAGATCACAGCTGTTTGCTCCTCTCGTACTGGTGGGACAGACAGCCTGCTTTTGCCAGTCATACACAACACTTTCCTCATTTTATCTGCTGAAGTTCAGCATGTGACATTATGTCTTACGTATTTTTCTTGATGATTTCAACTTTAACAGGTTATGTTTTATCCACATTCTCCTCCTTATTCTTTTAATTTACTGCATGCAATGTTTCCCTACCTTTCCTTTTATGTGTATCTGTCCCACGTAAAATATGTCCCTCAGGACAAGCAGCAATGAGGAGCTACTAGGGTGGAGACAAGGAATTAAGTGAAAGGCCTTCTGGGCCCCTTAAGAGTCACAGATCTACATCCTCCCATGGAAGGCAAATCAGACCCAATTTGTTGGCTTTTTTTAACTCTCATTTGTTTCAACACACGATTTATCACTGGGGTCTCCTCTCACATCTCTGAAACAAACACCAGATGCTTTCCACGTTTCCTTATTTCTCCAGCCACTTCAGATTCAGCCAGCATCAATTCCAATATCTCAGTGAGGGCCCTGTTTGTGCAGTCTGACAATAAAAATCTGTATCTTTATTCACAGCATTTAGTGAATTCCTAAACTGGGGTCGATGGCATCCTAATGGTTATTTCATCTCTGGGTCAGCTTTTAGCAGATCCTCAGAATAAAGATGGATGCAAGCCCTGTGGAAGCCAGGACCCCCATCACTGTGGTGGCACAGTGCAAAAACGGCAAGCAAATTAGCAGGGAGGCTGGGCAAGGAAGCTGATCAAACAGTGTGAGCACCAGTCCTGACTTTTGCCTACAAAGAGGTGGAAAGAGGAAAGAGGGCTCAGCAGCCTTTCTCACTGGGTTTTAGCCCATCAAGGTGGAAAAAAAAAAATTTCAGTTGTACAAAGACTCATGAGTATTCCTACATGCTTCCTTTATTCCTGATGGGACACCGTGAAACTCAGCATTGATTTTTGGAGGGAAAAAATGAAGGAAAAGCAAAAGCAATACATCAAAAAAGTTCCTCCTGAAGAAAAGACCTCTAGAAGGCAAGCATCAGGCAAGATTCCACTTGTCCCACAGTTTTGAACTGAGTGAACCCCTATGATGACATCACTAATTTACCAGGCCTTTTCAGCCTTGGAGATAAAAATGTGCCCAGCTACACCCTTTGAAAGCCTGCAAGGTGCAAGGCAGTGGCTGAGGAACTTCCCACAGGGTGTCATTAAACACAGTCTCTGCTGTTCCACATCTGCTCAGCCACCCCAGTGTCTTCTAGGCCACTGTTCCCGCATTTGACCACTATCATTCCACTAGGAATTTATTTTTCCCAGTGCCTAATTGGAATTTTCTTTATTTTCTCACAAGTGCTGAACAGAGTGGAAAAATCTCTTCTCTTGACACTGATGTGGTCCAGTGACTGGTTGGCCTTTTCCAAAAGGAAACACAACTGACTTGTCCTAAACTTATCCATTAAGATGCCTGCAACTCCCTCCTTACACCAGGACTGAATTTCTCAGAGAAAGCAGGAAGTTGTACCATTTGGGGTACTCATTGCTCTGAACAAGCACAGGCTGACGGGGTGGTAAGCACCATTTTCAAGTATGACCTGTCGATTTGAACTTAGGTCCCCCAAAAGTAAGAAATCCCTGTGTTCTCCTGTGTGCCATAAAGAAATCTTTCAAGAAACTTTTAATGCTGTTTCCATTACAGATTCCCAGTATTTATGGCTTTAAATGCTTTTATGCAGGGGGAAAGACAAGGAAGCATCATTATCTTGTTTCAAAAAGACAGTGTAGTGCTTTTTCATCTCCATTACTGAGAAATTGAGTCAACTTTACTCTATATCAATTCTGTCTTGGAGAGCTTTTGTTCAAATCATATTTGCTACTTAACAAAACTTGATTTACTGAGGGGCATATGCTAAGAAGAGATGGAAGGGAAATATTAGCATTTCATTGGAAATTTTAATATTGATATTAAATGGCACCAAACCCCAGACAAATTGGTGCGTTTATTACCTTAGACTGCTAGGAACTAAATGTTCTTCTTCTACTGTTTCTCTTTCTTTTCCTGCTTTTATTACTCCAGCCCTACACATCACACCATTTTCTTCTGTGTGAGGTCTTGAAATGGTATCATCCATGATTTTTTCCGCAGTATATATACCAGAATTATGGACAAAGTGATGTCAATAAAAGAAGTGAAAGGCAAATAGCAATGCCTACCTCCAAGCAGAAAGCAGATGAACTTTTCCCACAGGGCTCTAGCAGGACAGCATGCAAACTGATGAGATGATGGTCACTGACCCTCAGTCAAGGTACACTCTGTTACTGGCACTTCTGTTTTTAGACCTTCATTCAGTCTGGTTGGTCACAGCTCACCATAAGGATCCCAGCAAAAAGCTCCTTTTTGTCTTCATGTGTTGGAAGGGTCACCCAAGAGCACTTCTCCTTTGCAAAGAGCACATTGGATTGTGAAGCCAAAGGTGATTTGTCTGAATGGGTCTGGGAAAGCTATTAAAGTCATGCATAATAATGATATATATTTCATTCCGTTTTCTGATCACTCCATTAGTCTTGGTGAACATAAACTTGTATTTTGCCTGGAAGATGATAAAAATGTGGTGTTTTTTTATACAGGGAACAGCAATATCAGGACAATACCAGTAGAGAACCTGTTCATAAATCACACATCCATATAAGACCATTAGGAATCACTAAGTCTGACATCGGACTCGAGATGTGGAGCTACTTTGAGCAATTCCAGCTTAAACTGAGGAAAAATATTTGAGCTTTACTAAAAAAATTGACTGAAGTAAAGAAATTACCATCAGCCTTGTTCACTGCTCCAAGCTGATAGCAATACTCAATCTTCCAAACTACCATCTTATTTTCAACATGATTGTATCCACTTGTTGCCTTCCACCCCTGATAATTTGAGATTTCTGCATGAAACCTGGTGAGAAGTCGCTATGCAGGTAGTTTCTCTTTCTCTCAAAACCAGATCTATTGATTGTCTGTTTCAAGCCTCTAGGAAGAAAAACATTGTTTGACTCAGGAAAAAGCAAGTCAGTGCTTTTTGAATTATTTCTTGTTGGTCTGCCGGGACTCAAGTTGAATTCTCCACTAACTGTGCCCCTGATTCATTGATCTTTACAGCAGGCTTACCCAGAACCTGTTGCTGTCACTAGTAAGCAGTCATACAGGCAAATAACACATTTACACCACTGATGAAACTCAGCTCAGTAACTACTCATGAGTGAGCCAGTGATTCATAGCTTGATGCAAAGGAGGAGAGTATGCCCCTTGCAAATAGTTTCCAGCTCTTCATTTAGATGTGTATGCTAAACACCACTAAAAAGATGCTGAAATGTAAAAGCCGAAGAAGTGAAAAATACTGGTGTTAAAAAAAATGGCAAACAAATAAAAAAAAATCAGGACTACAGTTACGCATTCTTTGTAAGAAGAAAAAAACCCCACAGAAACAAAATATGAAGAAGTCTGAAAGAAAGAGTTAACAGATTCAGATCAGTCTTCCAGTATTATATGACTCTCCACCACTCTCTATTTACACCTCCCACACAGCCTTTCCCTTGCTTCTTCTTTTGTGCTGTAATGCAAATGCACTGCTGAATCTCTACTTTATACACTGACTTTATGTGTTGTTCATTAAGTATGTAGAACATATTTTGAAAGAAACACATCCCAGGGTACATGAAGCTTTGTCAGACTGTGACAGGTTTTCTCAGAGTGTTCAAGGCTGGTGAAGCAGAAGAATTTGCTTATGGTGAGGACTAAAATGAATGATCTGTTTGGTGGCTTGAGAGGTGTTGATTATAGGGTATTGTAGGCCTATGTAGGTGTATGGGCAACTCGCTAATTAGTATTTCACCATATTGTATAGTAGCTAGCATAAGCAACAGGGGTATTTTTGTCCTGTACAATAATGTGTGTTTGAACCTTAGCACATTAAAATCCCTTATTTCCTGTCTAAGTGATTTATTTCTGGTCACCTAGAAATAGCCTCTTTCGATATCCACACAGTTTTTAGAAAAAACTTTGAGAATTAATACATTAGAATTTACTTCTGAGGTGAAATAAAGATCAGACTGGAAAGAAGACATTTTTAAGGAATTATGAAATAAATGTAATTAACCCTTAACCACTTTCCACTTAACTAATTAACTGCTTAACTCTAAAGTATTTATAAAAGAAATACAGTGGAGTCTGTAATGGTCTGCAGACTTTAAATCACACTCAAAAGCCTTTCTAAGAAGTACCTTCTAGCTAATCAAGTATCTATGGAACTGCTGCAGGAATTGCAAGGAGAAATTTCATAGCTAAGTAGGAGATTAGGAGATCAAATAACATTCTCTGTAATTCTACCATTCAGAGCTTTCACAGAACAAAAGATGTTTCTTCTGCAGCTCTCCAAGCACTTAAAAAATGCATATATTAAACTTAGTCATGGACACATCATCTGCTTCTTTCTCATCTGGGCAAACTGAGGCACAGGGAAGTTACAGAGCTGGTATTTTTAGAAGTGGTCTGGAATGCTGGGTGCCATGTCTTGGGGATGTTCAGCATTTGATGCACAAAGGGAAATTAGACATGAACTGTCTGAGCTCCTGCGCTCCACCCAGGCAGTGAAAGAATACGTGACAGCAGGAGACCAATATCCTCACATCCTCATTTTCTTTTATTCTTCTCCTCCAGTGCTACAGAGAGCTTAGCACGTTGCTCCGTGCACTGGCAACCATGGTTCCAGGTGGCTGAGTGGATCTGCCAGTCTACTTCTCATTGCCTGTAAAGAGAGCCTCCGTGTTCAATGTGTGGATCCAAAGTCCACCCAGTAGACCGAGGAAGGGCAGAGAATGTAATAAAAAGTAGCAGTGAATTGCAAAATGCTAAAAATGCTGCTTCTGATGCCAGAATCTAAGATAATCTCCCACTGCTCCTCCTTGTCTTTTACCCAACAGCAAACTTCACACGCATAACACATTATGCTGTGACAATCATTACCTACCAACCTTTAGATATACAGAAAAAAGACTTAAGATGATAACCTGGAGTCCTGCCTAGTCTCATTGCTTTGACATCTCAGCGTGTCTCAGTGCTGTCTCCAAGCACAGGCGTACATAGGCCGCCTGTGTAACATTTTTGGCCTTCTCCCTTGAGTAATTGCTCTGGCCAATTTTTCTAATCAGTGATCAGTGATCACCAGACCAGCAAATGGGCCATACACACCCAGCAGATGGCAGTGGCTGCACTCAAGCATGACAGCTCTTTGCGTGCAGAACTGGCTGCAGAACAAAGCAGACTGTTCAGGCCACCAAGACACAGCTCTGCCTCTGCTCTGAGCCTCAGGTAGAAAGCATTTTGCTACCTGCTAAGGCACATGAGTGTCCTATTGAAGGTCTGGAGCATTCTTCGCTGTAAGGTAGAAATGTGCCTGGGAAGCAGAAGAGTTTCACTGGCTTCTGCTTTCTAGGACTCCATAGGAGGCCTTTCAGTTGGGTGAATCCATAGTGTCTGGCATAAGTGAGCAAGAAAAATGGGCTCTGTGGAGCTATTCAGCCCAGGGATACACTGTCAGCAGGAGTAGCCATACCTCTGACTCTAGAGGAAGCACTGTCCTTTGAAGGGCTCTAAAGCTGAGAGCTGCCAAAGCTTGTATATGTACTCTATGGTTTTCTATTTGTCCATGTATCCTACTTCCAAAACCTCCTGGAAACTCCCAACACCCATCTCCAGCATTTGCTTCCACGTTTCTTGGGGAGGGGGGAGTAATTGAGCTCATTGCTAAGGGAAATGTTCTTTATCATTATGTTAGGACATTTTGGAAATCATCCAGCCTCACTTAATCTAATCACATTCTTCTTGAATGTGATATATAATTCCTCTTATGCTAGTATTTAATAGCTGTGAATATGGAGAAAGCAATTTTTCGTTTGTTTATATTAGGTAGCAACTTCAGTTATAGGCTGGAGCCCCATTATGCAGAGAGTTGTAAAAATAGCACTCACAATAAGTTTGTAGATTGTTATCATATCCCTCAGGCCTTTGGCATGTTATTTTTTAAGTGGAGGAGAGTTTGAAGACAGACTAAACTAATCTTCCTTATAATTCATACCTTTACATGATTTTGATTAACTCACGTAATAAGGAAGTCCCAGAGCATCCCCATGGAAACAGACTCTGAAGCAACTTGTCTGCATGCACCTCACAAGAAGATGTCCAGAACAGGAGGCAGTATACCCATTATGCTCTCAGCAGCATCTCACAGGGGACTGCCAGTTCTATTCTGTGAGAGAGCATTCCCATTTGTGCCTCCCAGTGTTTGCACAGCTATTTTCTGACATTGGCATGTGACACACGAGTTTGTGTTGCAAAGATTGGTGCATATTTCATGAGTATGCTGTCCGAAATTGAGATAGTCTCTCCCCTCCTCATAACTGCTGGAAATCGAAGGCATGTAAGAGTGCAACACAGCCACACTACTTAAATCAATATGTTGTCATTTGTCATTAACCTTCCCATTCACCTCCAGCATTGCTCTTTCCCAAATCTATTGGAATCATTCTGTGCATGAGCTTTCCGAAAGCACCATAACAAGCTTTACAGAAAGCAAGCAAGAATACTTGGTGTGGTTCATTTCCTCATGGAGCTAAACTCATTGTGACAAAGAAACTGGGAAGTCAATCTAGGTGAGGAGCTTACAGTACAGCATTCGGGAGCCCTGGAGGGAGCAGGTGGAACTGGCATTACCCTTGCATTTTGCATATTGCCAACTGGATTGGAAAGCGAGGGCACGTCGGTTTGGTAGAAGGCAAGTGTGAGTTAGATTGCAAGGCAGATCAGGTCCTACCTTGCTGGAGACAGTAAGTGGACTGAAGAGGCTTGCATTCAAGCTGGAATTCAGTCTCTGCCTTTGAAGAGACTGAATTTAAAAAAAAAAAAATACATCTGCTTCGTGTAGCACCTGTAACAGAGACACTGTCTATGGAGGAAATCATTAGGACCCACTGGGACAGAAGCAATCATCCATCTGCAAAACAGGAACATAATACAAAACAGAATGAGAATCCCTGCTGTAAAATTAACCGAATTGGATGCAAACCATTTTTTTGTCAGTATAAAGCACTCAGAATTTTTTTGTGATCTGTCTGTATTACATGCAGCAGTAGAGTGTTATCCAAAGGTTGATTAAATTAAAGTTCTCCTCCTCCCAAGGGTCATTCCTTATAGCTAGAAAACAAACCCAAAGTTAAGAGAATTCAGTATAAGATTTACCGCTCACATTTAGACCATAGTTTTAACATATGTGCAGGCAATAATAAAGAACAATTCAATTGAAGAACTGAAAAGTACGTTTATTGCAGAGAGACACACTTCTATTTAAGAGGGAAAATATGTTTTAAAATATAACTTTTACAACAAAACTTATTGGTCCATAATTAAAGTAGACTGTCAAAGGAATTATAGACAGCTATAACATTGTCATTATCAGAGTTTGTAAATAACAGTAAATTAAGAGCTCATGTTGTGGCCGTAGTTCTGTCCAGCTAGAGATGGTAAAAACAAACAATGGGATGTTCTCTTTCCAAAACCTACACTTGGGTGGCTTTTTCTGTATTTTGACTTAACCTGATGGGCAGGTAAACGCCACACAACCACTTACTCTAACCCTGTGGAATGAGGGGCAGAATTGGGAAAAAAAGTAAGATTTGTAGGTTGAAATAAAGGCAGCTTAATAGGACAGAAAAGGAAGTGAGGATGATAATAATAATATAAAATATAAAATATAAAATACAAANATAATAAAATTATTAGAACATACAAAAAAAGTGATGTATGATTCAATTGTTCATCACCTGCTAACCTATGCCCAGACTGTTCCCCAGCAGCAGTCCCTGGCCAGCTTCTCCCTTAGTTTATATCCAGAGCATGATGCCATAGTATACAGAGTATCTTTCGGGCCAGCTAGGGTCAGCTTTACTGGCTGTATCTTCTCCCAACTTCTTGTGTGCCCCAGCCCACCCACTGGGCTGAAAAGTCCTTGAGTTAAACATTGCTCAGCAACAACTAAAACATTAGTGCATGCAACTTAGCAACATTATTCTCATCTGAAATCCAGAACACGGAACTGTGACAGCTACTGGGAAGAAAAGTAACTTTATCTGAGCTGAAACCAGGACGCTCTGGTGGAGGGCATCGTTGATGATTTGGGATACCTCAAAATAACCTGCTAAGTCTCTTAAACTGGGGTAAACGCAATAGTTTAATATTCTTGCATGATCGTTCTAGATCTTGTCCCAGCACGGAAATCTAGACACCGACGCCTCTGTTTCCACCTGAAGGAACAGGGAAATGGTCTATAATTCTTAGCAGGACATCTAGCTACTTGCCAAAGCAGGCACAATGCCCAAGAGATGAAAAAGGAAAGCCGTGACCCAATGTTTTAAGTCAAATATAAAATTACTTTTGAAATTGGCATTTTTTGTCTTCCAGAAATATGTAGGGGGTGGAGAGGAGAAACAACTCTCAGACTTTAGGAAAATGTTTTCTTCTGCCTCTGAAGTACATTTCACATTTCCCTTCAAAATTGCCTTTAACAATACGTTTCTACTAATACTATAACAGGGTTCCAGTTGTAAGCCAGGGCCCTACTATCTTCTTGTTTTTGAAAACTACGGTGTTACAATATTTGTCACTAAATAATTGACATTTCTTTTAGTTTTTCTTCAACAAACTACCCCATGTCAATCTCCTTGTTTTGGCTTTATAGAAATAACATGCACACTCTTTCCTAGCTTGCTCATTTCATGCCTAGGTCACTTTTGCTGTCAGAATCTATTTATTGAATAAAACTAATTTTTTTCCTCTCTCAAAATATAGTGAAAAATGTGCAAGAGCTCCCAGCACTGGGAAGGTGGGTACTAGGAAAGAGTCTTCAGGCTCCAGAGAGCAGACTAGGAGCACAAGCCTCGGACTACAAAGATTTATTTGGGGAAAGTTCCTATAACAAGGGTTAGAATTAAAATAATAGTAATGTAAAAAAATGCCTTTGCTGAAGGACAAGTTTAAAGAGAGAAATGGATATCTGTAAGAGTCTTAGAACAACCTTCTCTTGTTTGAAGAAGATGGTTTATGTAATAGTCCAAACTCAGTGGATATCTCTCAAGAAAGAAATTGAAAACACTCAAGTAGAAAAAAAAAACCAAACAAAAAGGTGTGGGAGTTCATGAACCATATAACGATTTGAGTTGGAAGAAACCTTTGAAAGGCCATCTAGTCCAACTCCCCTACAATGAGCAGGAATATTTTCATCTAGATTAGGTTACTCAGCCCCATCGAACCTGACTTTAAATGTTTCCAAAGATGGGGGCATCTCCCACCTCTCTGAGAAACTTGTGACAGGGTTTTACCACCCTCATTTTAAAAACACTTTTTTCATGTATCTAATCTAAATAAACTCTCCTTCAGTTTAAAACCACTACTCCTTGTTCCATCAGAACAGGCTTCCCTATAAAGTTTATCCCCATCTTTCTTTTAGGCCCCTTTCAAGGACTAGAAGGTCGCAATAAGGTCTCCTCAGAGCTTTCTCTTCTCCAGGCTGAACAACCCCAGCTCTCTCAGCCTTTCCTCATAGGGGAGGTGCTCCATCCCTCTAATGGTTGAATAAAATCCATCTGCTTTGAATTTAAAAGATTTCTGGTCTTCTTTGAGATGGATTTCTGCAAAGATGTGTTCTGGGCACCATTGCACTTGACTACTTAGGAACCTTGTCACAATTCTTCATTTGAGATATATTGTCCAAAGCTTTTCCTGAATGGCTTTCTGTCTCTCCTATGAGAAAGCCCACAGCACCCAGTGGGTTATGTTGTTTGAAATTCCTCGATAAGGTCTGGAAAATATGTAAAATAGGAAACAATCAAGCCAGGAGTCACTGATGACAAATTTAATCCAAAACATTTGTGGTAGCAGAGCAAGGCCCCAAAAGTATCAATGTGTCTGTATTATTTATTTAGAATGACATATTTTAGAAAGAGAATTGTAGGGGAAATCTTCCCTTTTAGCCTCTTGTAGTTTCACTCATCTATCACCAAACAGCATAATGTATGTCCCAAGGAGATTCGAAGTGAATAAAGATCCCGCAGTCAAGTGGCCTGAATGTCATCCCAGTAAAATGTAAAGCGCTCTTGGAAAATTCCTAGAGAGACTGCCAGCTGATAACCTACTATGTCCAGTCTGATAGGACCATGTAAGAAAGCAGTGCCTCTGGCTATTTGTCTTAGATGTAATTAGTGTGTGTCAGATCCTCTCATGTTCCAAAACACAGAGTGGAGCTAACTGCAAGAGCCAGCTGGAGGCTGGCCCTGTGAAGTTGGTGCCAGGCAGTTTGAAACAAACACTGGCCTTTCCCACCCAGGAGTTTGCAGTGCTAAACTCACTGAAGGCAGGCAGGCAGAAAGGCAGCCAGGGACAGACTGATGCAGATAAGCACATATATATGATGGGGTAGATACCAGAAAAGGAGGTAGCTTTAATCTTGGTAAGTTGTTCTCGGGTGAGCAGAAGAGTAACAAGCTCTCCTACTTTTAGTTAAAACAAACAAACAAACAAAAAACCCAAAACAAACTAACAGATCATCTGAAAATAGGCAAAGAAGCCATTTAGGTCATCGAGCACCAAGATAATAGTTCTGAAAATGTTCATGGCCTCTCTTGGGAAGACAACTTTGAAGCCTATGGCTTAGGAAGGCCTCATGCACCCTTTCACGCTTAGGAGACTGAAATGCCTCTAGAGTAACAAAAGCTTCTCTTGGACTCTGACCTCAGGGGCTGGAGGAGTTCTCCAGGTCACAGGGAAGGTGTGTTTTCACATAGCACTGAAGACTGGTGATCGACCCCCACAGTTAAAAAGCAACCCGAATGGCCCCAGAAAAATTGAGGGACATCTATAGACCAGGGATAATTGTGGTTGGGTCTACTGTGGTGTAGTTTTTATCACAGACACTTGCAAACACGCTTTTTTGGTTTAGTCAAAATATCAAATTATGCAGAAAACCTGGGGTATCTGCAGTTGATTAAAGAGACCAGGAAAGGTAATGTCCCTAAGAGAGGGATTCATGGCCATTTACAGAGAAAGAGTCAGTGTCCCATGTACTCGCTTCCAGGGGCCTCCAAGGAAATGGCCTTAGTTAGTACATACTTAAAACTGAAAAGGCACAGAAGCATTTAATCAACTTGCTGAATTTCCGCTTTGATATTAAAATGGAAGAGCTCCTTTCCTAAGCCTTCAGTCTGGCATTTCATTCATTCATTCATTCATTCATTCATTCATTCATTCATTCATTCATTCATTTCCATGCTTGAATTCGTGAGTAGGCAGTGCCAGTTTAGAGAAAGAAAAATCATTGCATTTGAATTTTGCTGATTATTTGACCACGCTAAGCACTTGGGACAATACATCAGGAACATCAGCACAGTAGAATCACTTCTCAAACATTTCTCTCTACGGACCCACGAGAAGAATTATCACACATTCTACATCAACTGCTTCACAGCAAATAGCTGTAAAACCTGGTCAGCAGTGACTAAAAGCGCTTAACATGGTCAGTGTCAGTTAAATACGAGAAACATTTGGGAGTACATGGTTTGGACTACCAAAATCAGGTTGCAACCGTTAGTAGACATTTGGTTTAACAGAAGTAAAAATCTTCTTTTAGATAATTCTAGAAGCTTGAACTGCCCTCTGTGTTCATTAGTCATGGACTCGTGTACCTGGCAGGACACAGAAATGTGGAAGAAAAATCTTCTTAGGTGTAAAATGCAAAGGGAGGTCAAGAGATGGCCCTATCAGCTTGCACTTGCGGCAGCTCACTGCAATCAACAGCTGTGGCCAGTGGCCTTTGAGCAACAAATTTGCTGATCCCCATGGAAGCCCAGTATTTACACGTGGTGTGGGTGGACACTGGCCAGCAGCCAAGCACTCCTACGGCCATTTCCTCCCTCCTGTCTTCTGTGGGATGCAGAGAAAGTAGAAAGGAGCTGAGGAGATTTGTGGATCAAGATAAAAATAGTTTAGTAGATGAAGCAAAGGTGTGCATGCAAGCATAGCAAAGGAGGAATTTTCCACTACTTCCCTCTCAGCAGCAGCCAGACGTTTAGTTGCTTCCTGGAAAGCAGAGCCTTTGAATGCTAGTGGTTATTTTGGAGGAAAGTATTTTCCTTTTCCTCCTCTCCTTGAGTTTTCATTGCTGAACGTGGCATGATGTGGCATGGAGTATCTGATTAGTCAGTCTTGGTCAGGTGTCCTGCCTGTGTCCCATCCCAGTTTATCAACTACTCAGTCTACTCTCCAAAGGAGGCAAAGTGGGAAAAAGATGCATTCTTGACATTGTGCAAGCCCTGCAGAAATAGCTGAAGGCTGATGTGTCATCAGCACCTTTTTAACCACGAATCCAAAACCCAGCACTGTACAGCCTGCTATGAAGAAAATTGACTCCATCCCAGCCAGACTCAGTACACATGGATTCATAAGACAATACCGAGCAGGGGAAATAAGGAGAGAACCACCGAAATTGCAGCTGTCAACAGGAGCTAGTGAGAAACAAATTCTTAACATCTTCAGTCTTAAACCAAAAATTATAGTGCTAGGCCCAGAGGAATATAGTGGGTGATACTTCATTGCAGGGTATGGACTCCAGGTCTTGGATCTGAAACAACACTACATCCAACCAGTATAACAAGCTACAGAATTGGAGATGTATATTAGGACATCCTGGGAAATGTCCATTAGTAACGACTGCATTAACTACAAGAACTGCATGTGGCATTCTAATTTTGTTTTTGTTTCTGTGCCAGGAGGAATTTTCAGGTCACGAACAAGAATGCATTGCTGATACAATTCAGCAGAGCATAAGATCTGTTCATTTGCTGGAGGTTCTTGCCCAGAGATAAAATATCCTGGATCTGCTGGTGTATCAGCATACACAGTTCTTCCACATCTTCACCAGTTAGGACTAGACAATATTCTGTGACTCTAGTCCTAGCAATAGCATTAAAAAATTCAGAAAGCCTGGCAAATTATGGGTAACAGTGTTAAGATCCAGAGATGGACATAAAAGCTCAATAGGAGAGCAAGCCGAGTGCTGTATTAGCAGGAGAAGTCTGGAAATTGCAAGAAATTTATATCAAAGTCTTATCAACGTTGTCAGTCACTTGCTTTGTTCTCCCAGGAGGAATCAGAGTAAGATGGCATAAGTCCAAGAACATACTACTTTTGAAACTTTGTCTGTCTTTGACAAGAAGTTGCCAGACTGTTCACCTGGAGGTTTCTGCAGAACTGCACAAACATTTGGCATGTCCTCAAGTGTGGTATAAGTAAAAATTATGCATAATACTTCAGTTAATGCACTAGCCTTCTATGCATTTAAGTTTTCTTTCTCCTATTTACCTAGCTTTTCTGCACCTTTATAGCTTTGCCACTTGACTTTCATGAGATTCTTCTGCTTAAATAGGCTGATAAAAAACGTAACAGAAGTCATCAGTTTTGGTGGATAGAACATCAGGGAATTTTTTTCTACATTCCGTTGTGGAGTTTATGAACAGCTTGAGTGACACTCTCAACGGAATACTCCCTGTCTGTGGAACACAAAGTGGCATCTCCCCCTTGGCACCCAAAAGCCTTGACCTAGTTCTTTAAACCTAGCCCCTTACCTCAGCACTGTCTTCTTCCTTATGTACCCAAAATATCCCCAGAAAAACCCCATACAACCTCAAACCCCAAGACTGCTCCCTTTCTGTGAGTTTTACCTGAGGTACAGTGTTCATATCAGTGCTCTTTAAAATTTGCAAGGAAAACTTTGGTAAGTGTTGGAGAAGCCACACTTGCCATTAGGAGAAGGATTATCCTGAAAAAAAACCACCAAAGACTGCTTCTAATTCATTTGGATAAGTTTGGAGGGAGTGCCCTTAACAGACTGGCAAAAAGCATAAAAACCCAGAGAAAGATTCTGACACAGAGGTGCAAGTAAGGCATAAATAAGTGAACAACAAAGATTTAGGACAGTTATTTAGGACAGATCAAGGTCTGAAACACAAGATAAGGGGATCTATCAGGGGAGGCTTACAGCAACTTGTGCTGTGGTCTTTTTCTAAATTTTTGAAGAGGACTGTGCTGCTCACTAGCTGAGCCAAGGCAATTGTTCATGCATATTCCTGTCCTGTGGCAAATGTGCATTAATGTGTGATCTCTCAGCCTTCGCATATTGAGGCATAGCTGAGCATATCTTTTATTAGCTGCAGGCTAACCCTAAACACAGACCATGGCAAGGGATTATCTGATGTTATTACCTTGTTCAGGAGACTGAAAGCTTCCACTGAGGCACTTAAAAATAAAGGCAATCTGACAAGTGTCAACAGTAATTAGCGACTACTTTTTCAGGGATAATGACGAGGTGAAGAAGTCGAATGTCGCAGCAGTAAAGTCTCAAGTGAGCCACAGGTTTGAATAAATCATCAAAAATGGATGCAAACTACCTGTTTGAAAGTGAGCTGTTTACAGGGAATTCATCATAAGTATTCAGATTTGAAAGTACTTCAGTCTTTGAAAAAGGTTGTTGATTTTTCCAGGTGGCTCCAAACCTCTCAAATAATAGATCAACACAATCTCGTCCTTTACCCTTGACACTCACTCCAAAAAAAGGTAGAGGTTTTGAAAGTGTTTCCTGGGTGATTCCTTACTGAACTCTGTGAGCTCCAAGCAAGTCCAGGACGAGGCATTGTCCCCACAGCTTTCTAAAAAAGGCTTAAGAACCTACATTATTAAACAGCGGTAGGCTGAGCAGGCCCTGAAG
>VZRR01006903.1:238070-277982 GCA_013398015.1 Oreocharis arfaki | reverse complement strand
AAGGTTTCCCTGCTGAGGGGGAGCCTCTCGCTCGTAGCTCTGCGTGCGCCGGGATGGAAAAGGCTTCAGCCGATCCTGAGCCCGGTCGGTGCCAGCATGGAAATAACAGCGCTGTGTGTGCCCTCCCCTCCTTTCCTTCTGCTCTCCGTCACGAACCTCTCGTAGCTCTACTTACCGCCTTCTGAAAGGAAACCCGGGCCCGTTTCTCCCCAGGGCGGCACAACGCTCTGAGACAAGCTTTTGTCCAGGCAGCTGGACTGGGATGGGCCGTGTGGGTCCCTTCCAACCCGGGATATTCTGTGAATACAGCGCTCTGCAGTGCTCTTGTGCCCGGCCAGGCACCCTCCCCGAGCCCCCATGCATGCTTTGAGCTAGCTACAAAGTGGGTTCACAAGCTGTTCTGTCATACGAACATTGCTCATGATATCCCAAACATGCGAGTGCATGAGAAGAGGGAAAAAGAAGCTCGTAGCTGCAGCCCACAACATGCTGAACTCTGCCATACTTCCCTGGTCCTGAAACATTTCAGTGGACCTTGCGAGTACTGCCATGGTGCAGTAACCTTTGTCTTTCCAAACTATAGGTCATAACTCCTCCTAGCTGCCCGAACAGCATTTTTGCCTCTCTTAACATGAGACATAGAAAGCATCCTTATCAGGCTGTATTTGGACCTCTGAAGGCACAAAAGGTAGAGAAGAGGTCCAAATTTAAACTACTTTCTCAGGGAACTTGGAATGGGCCTGGAAGTTTTGATCTTTGGCAGTTAGACAAAGGCAGAAGGTGAGAATCAGGACCTCTGAAAATTAATTAATTATTACAAATGAAAGTAGTCATACTTCAGGTGGCAGCTGTGACTACTGACATCTCTTCCCACCACAGAGCTGGCTGACTTAAGCTTCTGCTCCTCTGATTCCTGATGATTTCCAGGCCCATTCCAAGTTGTTTGAAAAAAACAAGTAGTTTTAGTTGGGATCTCTCCTCTGCCTTCCTACTCACAGCTGGAGGAGGATTCACCCAGGTGCTGTGAGGGCACTGCAGTCCCGATGGAGTGGGCACTGCCTCTGGACAAAAGCTAATCCATCCCCCATCAGTAATGAAGCTCAGATCTTTGGAAGTGGTGAAAAGAGTGGCTCAACAGAGAGCCTCCACTTTTCACCGAGTGAGTTGCTTTGGCTTGTGTCTGCCTTGAGAAATCAGAACTCTAACCCCGAGGCTTGGTTAATCAAGGATTTGTTGCTCTTTTTGGAAACTGTTGTGATTGCACTGCACCGTTTCTGAGTCTACATCAAGTGTCCAAGGCATGATCCAAGAGTAGGGTAAGATCTTTGCCAAAAACTGTAGACTCACTCTTTCCAGCTGAGTCATACCAGCATATAAAGCTTTTAAAAAAATTGAAATAATAGTGGCAAGGCTAAAAAAAGCCCTGGAGAAGTTAATCCCTGCTGCAAATAGGTCCTAAAGTTTGAGCAATTATGGTTCTTGGGTTTACGACAGAGGGTTGGCATCTGGAAAGCTGGTCTGCTGTTGCTTTTCTTAGCTGAACTCTTCAAACTTGTCACTTGATAGTTCTTCACCTTTTTTTTTGTCACAGTGCTTTGGATGTTGTATATTTTTCAGCAGCTGTTTTGGGTGCTGTGTGATATTTGAGTTTGTTTTGAACACAGGCTGGCAGTATGAAGCACTGCCCACACACATCAGTTAATAGTTGTGTCAGGGTTTTTGATTAAAACAATTTTAAGCAAACAGGTCAGCATTGTAGGTAAGAAACACATCCCTGAGGCTTACTCTTGAGTTATGTGCACTGGATAACTTGAGAGACTTTTATCTAGCCAGTGTAGCTTTACATCACAAGCAGAGACTTCAGCTTTTGGTAAAGGAGGAGAATGGCATCAGCATGCCCCAATAAAAAGATTACTCAGTGTTTTGTTGCAGAGCTTTCAGCTCTCAGCCTGGGAGACTCTTTCTGTCTCATCTGTTGGCATCTGCTGGGGGAGTTCCATGTGGACAGCACTGGCTTAAGGGCTCCTTTAGTAAGGTCTGAACAAGCTTACCCTTGAAGTGCTTGGGGAAAACTGGCTGATTATTCTCCCCTTCCTGGGCAAATGGACTGGTAAGAAATTCAAACATTCTTGAGAAAGGTACAGACTTGGTACTGTTATACTGATGGGTCACACCAATGGTGTAGGGTCACCTCTGGGTGTGTTAATTGCTGAGTTAGTTTGTAGAATCTGAAGGAACAGCTTGCCATCTCCTCAGATGGATTTATTCCAAAACGAGACTGATCCATTGCAAAGCAGTGCACTGTGCTACTCACTCTAGACCTGTCGTAATTGAAGTTTTGTTTCTGCCTGGGAAAGGTGTGCTGCTGCCTTTGCACTGGAATTCCAAAATCCTCCCCACAAACATAAGCCAGTAGGACCTGAATGTTTTTGGGAGGGAAGATGACAGGAGGAAGGGCTGGGAATGCACTGGAAGCCAACTAATAAGCATGTGGCAAAGTACTGGTGCTTGCTTACTAACAAGGTGTTAGCAGGGAACCTCCCCTGGCTGCTCCTCTGCCTGCAGGAACTGGCAGGGGGAGGCTCTGGCAGCACGTGGAGATCAGACTGAGCTACAGTAGAGCTGAGCTACAGCTCTGCTGCTGAGGGGTCTGAAGTGAGCTCAAGTGGCTCCAAGAGCTGTGGATGGGCAAAAGAAGGCAGTGGGAAGGAGCCGTCAGGTAAACACGAGTGGCCACCAAATCAGATGACATGAGGAGCAGCACAGGAGCAGGTTTGAGGATAGCAGGACACTGGGCTGGCTGAGGCAAGAGGTGAGTCAGGCAGGGGAGAACAAGAGCAACTGGTTGAGGGAAAGCAGGATACAGTTGTGAAATCAGTCCTGTTGGGTGACAGGTTATTATGTGCTCTGGAACATGGTAAACTTTGGCTTGGACTGTGAGGACGGGACAAAGACAACAAGGAAGGAATCTTAATTTGCACATTTCACCTGGCTTCAAAAATCAGGCAAAACTGAATATTGTTTTGGCTTCCAGAAGGATCTGCCTGTCCTGGGCATGAAGGAGAATGTTCCCTGCTCACTGAAGAGTTGATAGCAGGAGGTGCTGTTTCTCTTCGATCAGTAGAGTGGAAAGAAAACTCAGTCTCGTTGCCAGCTGTACAAAGAATCTCTAGGGAAGAGCACATATCTTACTAGTGGAAAATCCCTTGAGAGAGATAGCTATAGAAACCTTCAGTACTAGGTACTTTATCTAGGACCAGCTGTGGGATACAGCAGAGTCCTCAGCCTTTAACTGGTGGGTAGTGAAGGGGCATGTGGAAGTACAAGCAAACTGTCTGCAGAAACAAAGAGCAGCTGTGTGAATGTCTGTGTTTGTCAGAAATCCAAGAGGTTTGCAGGTTGAAGGGCACTGGCATTGAAACTTCGTAGTACGAATAACTACTATTAAATGGTTCTTTATTCTGCAGAGTGGTTGCATTGATTGCTACAGGCTCCTGGCTCTTGCAGGAAATACTAATATTTAATGATGAGTAACTTGTTCTGAGATGGCTTTGTGTTTGTAGGAAGTGCTTAAGTAAAGCTTAGATGCTTAAAATCAACTCAGTGTTTAGAGTGTTATTGTCAAGAGCACTGTAGGAACGAGGAGGCCAGACCATGAAGTACAAAGTGTAGCTACAACACAAATTATAATTATTTTCTAACTGTAGTCAGTTGTGAAGTTTGGATATAAAGGCTCGATAGTGATACATGATCCTATTAAAGCTGAGAGATTGGTGACATTAGTTCTGAAAAATTCTAGTGCTTTGTTTCAGCCTTGTGCCACTTAACAGACACATTCTTTACCCATTTCTTTGCTCTAGAGACAGAAAACCCAAAGCAAAACAGCCACTTTAAACTAAAGTTTCAAGAACAGGTGACACAAATTGCCACAGGAGTCAAGCTGATGCAACTTAGGGCTGGATCTAGCAAAAACGACATGATATTTAGGCAGTGATTTTTAGTGCTCAGTGTTTGGAGCACTTGTGAGAAAAAATTACAGGAAACTTCAAAAAGGAACATTTCAGGAGGATTAAAGCAGCTGCAGATCGTTGATTTAGTACAGCTTTGCTGCATTCAATGCAATCTGAATTAAAAAGTTGGGTGATGGGGTTTAATTACCTTCCTGTTCAAATACTTGTTGTTAGATCTTTTTCTCTCCCTTCTTCCCCTTGGAAAAAAGTTCTCCAGTACTTCTGAGGTATTGTTTACTCCAGAAACATCTGAGCAATTCACAAAGGCAAGCAGACAGCATGTTTTGTTATGAAATGAGTAATAACTAATTCCAGTTTATAGATGGAGATAGATTTACTAGCCTTGCCCTTAAAGATGCAAGTGAGTGACCTGCCTAAAACAGGACTAACACTGGGAGCTTTATTCCTGTGACTTGGCTCTATCTGTATTGCAGCATAAAATAACTTTTTCCTTACTCTTTGGCTACTGAGCTGCAGTTTAGTTTTACTAAGGGAACTCCAGCTGCCCTCTCTGCTGCAGAACACTCCCTCGCAGGAGCACCAGCACAACAGACTTTCCCCACACAATGTTTGTGCTGCTCGAGATGTTGGCCTGCATTTTCTTACTGACATTAAAGTAAAATAGATCGTGCTGCTCAGGATGGCATGATACACTGCAGCTGACAGCAGAGCCCATTGGTACCTGCGAGACAAGTCTGACCTCTCTGTTCTTTTGGAAGAGAACCTCGTGTGGTTTTCTCTTGGCTTCTCTCTACAATCCCCCATTCTCCCTCCCTTTGCCAGGAAATCCCTTCTCCTGCCAACAGGAGCCAGTGGAATGTGCTGTTTGTTTACATTCTCACTCCATCCTACTAACCTTCCCACCCCCCAGCTGTAATCCTAACAGGCTCGGCTGAGCCCTTCATCCTTCTGAGGGAGCACTGCTCCATTGAGTAATTGCAGATACAAGGATTGCTGCAAGGAGCTGTCCCCACCAGACTCTCCTTAATGGGGGTGAGGCAGTTATTGTTTTTAAAGCCATTTGAAATTCTTTAAGGTGTTGGTAATGCTTCAAAGGAGAAAGCAAAAGCACACACTTAGTGTCAATGAGGTGGTTGCTAAAGGTAGAAGCAGGTTTTCTGAACTTGTAGTGTGCTGCCATCCCTGCTTAGGAAAGCCCTTAAAGCTCAGTTTCCAGAGGGTTTTATAATAATCCAAGGGAGGAAATCCTGTGTTTACAGCACTTATGGAAATTGCCATTTCGAGCCTGTCCCCCCCTTTGATCTGTTCACATACTTTGTCTTATCTGACTTTAGCTGTTTGGCAAGGATTATAAATCCTTGAGCAGGGACTGTCCTCTCCTTTGTTTTGCAGCCTGGACACTGCCAGGGCTTTCCTGAGTAGCTTGGTGTAGAGATGGTCTGGTGCTGTCCTGCTGGAAGACTTTATTGTTTGTGTGCAGAACAATTCCTTACACTAATGTATCCTTAGCACTTCTCTGTAGCACCAGATGATGATTACCCTTCAGTTGCATTTCTTTATATCATCACTCGAGCCTTTGGACTGTCTTGGATCAATGTGTGTAGGGAAGGCTGTGGCAGCTTGTTTTCCTTTCCATTTCCCCCTCTCGCTTTCTGTTCCTGCAATGTGCTACAAGGCTCTCACTTGTTAGCCTGGATAAAGGCCTGAGGAACAGGGCACACAGGATACACTTCTACACCAGCATTAGCTGATCCCGTCCCCCACTGAGTGGTTCAGAAAGCAGGAAGCTTTCCACCAGCTCTGAGACACACCAGAATTTAGGACTGGGAGTTCAACCATCAGCATGTGATGCTTGGGAGTAAATGAAGCTTCAGAAGAATGTCAGTTGATTTTTTCCGTGCATTTCTCTGACAGTCTGACATTTTCCCCTCCCTACAGAGCAGCCTGCCCTCAGGAGGAGTTGCTGGAGCCTGTTCTGGAGCACATCTGACTGCTACTGCCACGAGGCCCCAGCCAGCCAGCCACGATGTACTGCCTTCAGTGGTTGCTACCTGTCCTGCTCATACCCAAGCCCCTCAACCCAGCATTATGGTTCAGTCACTCAATGTTCATGGGATTCTACTTGCTCAGTTTTCTCCTGGAACGGAAACCTTGCACAATTTGTGCCTTGGTCTTCCTGGCAGCTCTCTTCCTCATCTGCTACAGCTGCTGGGGGAACTGCTTCTTGTATCACTGCACAGGATCCCAGTTGCCGGAATCAGCTCATGATCCCAACATAGTGGGCACCTAGAAAATCATAATCTTCCAGTCTGCTGAGGGCTCTTGTTTTGCTTTTAAAAAGGGGGTGGGGCTGGGGAGGAGGGGGGTGTTGGGTATGGGACTGGAGTAAGGACAACCCGTTTCCTGTAACTGTGCGTGGACTAGAGTGGCAAATTCTTCCCACTCTGCCTGTGAAATTCGACTCGTTTACTGTGTGAACTCTGGCAGCACCACCTGCTTTTTTAGAAGCAGAACTCTTTTTTTTTTTCCTTTCCCGTATCACCGGGAACAGACACCAGCCCTCTCAACTGAGAACTGCTGGAAGCATGAGCTGCTGGCCCCTGCCCAGCTGAGAGTGCTGGAGTTGTGTGTCACTTGTCTGCATTAGGCCATGGTGGTCTAACTCAGGGCTCTTGGCCCACTGGTCCTTCTCGAATAGCTACGAGATTCTCTCAGTCTCTCTTTGTGGGGAGCCAGCC
This sequence comes from Oreocharis arfaki, assembly GCA_013398015.1. Lineage (NCBI taxonomy): Eukaryota > Metazoa > Chordata > Aves > Passeriformes > Paramythiidae > Oreocharis > Oreocharis arfaki. Next base: position 271,273 of record VZRR01006903.1, on the reverse strand, counting down.
TTCCCACCTTGCTGATCAAGGGCGAGTGCAACAGCTCACAAATGGACTTGGCCAAAAGCTGCTGGAGCCAGAGGCAGTTGAGTCATCTCCTCCTGCTCAGCCTGCCAAAGAGATGTGTGCACTGCTGAAGTACTTTCTGAACTCCATATGCTCCGAGATCCCAGCCTGAAAGCCTCAGTTATGCTGCTGCTTTTATAAAGCCTCACAGGCAGTAGAGACTGTCTCTTCCCCTCCTCTTACACGTCCCGGGTTTACCAAGGTGTTGACTGTTGGGATAAAGAACTGGCATGCTGCAAGACACAGGGTTTTGGAAGCCACTGTGAACTTCACCCTACAAAACTCATGCTAGCCTGAAAGGCTGGGTGTGGGCAGGGCAGGAGAGGATGCTGGGGTGGAGACATGGCTTGAAGCAGTAAGTGCTTCAGCCATTTTCAGAGATAATGGTTTTGGGCCAGAGGTGACCGAAGGTGCTGGTGCTACTGACTAGAGAAGGGCAGGCTGGAAAAATGCCTGGTGTCTCCAGCTTCCCTGGCAGAAGGATGTCAAGAATCCAAGGTGGTGGTGGGGCAGGCCTACATCCCGGGGCAGAGGTTGATTTTTGAGAAGCCTTAGAGGTTGACATGAAACACTTATCTCTAAATTTTGAAGGTTTCCCACCCCTTTGCCATCTGTTTGTCTTTCCTTCACTCTTCTGGTGGAGAGCAGCAGAAGTGGCTGTTGCTGTCCTGAGGCAGTTCAAGCTATGAGGTTGTGAAACTTCCAGAGTATTGTTTGTTCATTGCACAGCTGTTCGAAATGTTTAATAAAGCTTTATAAACTTTGGTCTATGGCCTCCTGCCCAACATGATGCATTGGCTGCTCACTGTGAATGCCTTAGCCCAGCAATCACGTGTCTCTGCATTGTTCTGTTCCCAGCACAGCAACCCCAAACAGCGAGAGGCAGAGCCTGTTTGCCCTGTAGCTCCCAGCAGTGACTCCTCTTGACTTTACCCTGACCGTGGGCAGACTGGGTGCCCGACTGGCAATTCCTAAACAGCCTCATCTCACAACCAGAAGCACCTCCTGTGTATCTCTGCACTTACGTGACAGATTCCCCTTTTTCTTGCTGCTTATGAAATTAAACCCCCGAGCTGTGTCCTGGAAGCTGCTAATCCCCAGCGCCGACAGGAAAAGTGTCTGCTGGGTGCCCACGTGGTGTAAGCCCATCCCACGACACCACGTCATCCCAGCCTGTCCCTGTGCTCAGGGCAGCGCAGCTGGTGTGAGAATGCTCCTGTGTAGAACAGGGAGAGACAGACTATGGGATCCAACAGCGCCCAGGAGCACCTGAGAGTGTTAAAGGGTGTGGGAGCTCTGCTGCTGGAGCTGAAACAGGCTTGGCTTTGTCCCTGGCTCTGAAGACCAGGCCCAAGTTGGAAAGAGTTCAGGGCATATTAGTGTTTACATGACAAAAAAGCATGTGCCCCATCAAAAATAGATGTGACAGCTCTGTCACCTGTCAGGCTGAGGGAAATCCCAGTAGCTGTCAAATCAACTCAGGCATAAATAACAAATGGAAAGGAGAGGGGAGGGCACTCATTGCAAGCCATGGCACAGCTGTGCTCTGAGCAGCTTTTAAGTTTCAGTATATTTAAGCTAATGCACTCTGTTCTGTCAAGAGTACACTTTTGTTGCTCACTAGCCAAGTTGCACTTAACAGCAATTTAAATAAATGCTTTCCACAAAGCCAGACAACCCTTTGGATGAGACCAAGTCCTGGCTTTGTACGTGGGGTTCAAGACAAGGCACAGCTTCAAGCTCTTCCCTTCTGTGAGACCCAGCTTGAAAAAAGCACTTCAAAAGAGGGAGGCTGCAGGACAGCTTTCAGTGGGGTAAGAAACCTCCCAGCCCTGATGCAGAGAAGGAGCACTCTTTGATATGACAGCCTTCCCCAGCCTTACCCTCTTTAGGGCCCTGAGATACCATCTTCATTTTAAAGATAGAAAATTGAAGCAACTTCATCATGGTCAGACAGAAAGCCTCAGGCAGAATGAGGAGCCCCACCAAGTCTCACATCCCATGCTAATGCCTGGTTCGTCCTTCTCCGTAAAGAGACCGTGAAAAACCAGCCTGTGACTGCAGAACAGGTCAAACCCGATGGCTTCTGAAAAGCAGCATCAGAGCTTCCCTGTTTGTGCCCCACAGATGGGGCTGAGCCACGGCAGACACAGCCACAGTGCTCAGCCAGGTGTTTGCCAGCTCCATGGAAAAATGCTCCCGCGAGATGTTCTGCCCTTCTTTGCCAGCACAACAGTGGGGTGGCTCTGTCCCCGGGGATCTGGGGGCACCAGGGGGTCTCTGTGGGGACTGCACGGGTGGGCAGTGACACCAGTGACTCAAACACTGGGATTTAGAACACAACCACTGTGCTGTGCCAGGCCCCCCTGAGCCCGGACACTGCCCTCAAGTGTCACTTGACACTTTGGCACTGAGGGAGCCTCATCACCTTGCTGAATTACAGAGTGCCCATCTGCCTGATGCTCCCTAGATACAGGGAGCTGGAGCCTTAAGCTGTTCCTTTGTCTCCGTATGAGGGAGAGATCATTTTCTTTTCTAGGTCACATAACAGATCAGTGACACAGCAGGGTCAATAAAGGAAAAAAAAACCCAACAAAACCCAGCCCAGGCTCCAGTCCTTAGGAACAGTGATGCAGCCTGGCTCAGGCAGTCCTTGCGCTCATCAGTGCCGCTTTAGGGTCCAGGGGCTTTTTATACTCCTCAACCCTTCCCAGGGAGAGGGAGCATCGCCAGGATGAGCAGCTGGAATACCACAGGGCTTGCCATGGTATGGCCTTTTGAACCTTAGATCTGCCTGACATCCATGATAGTGCATATCTGAGGATCTGATACTCGGCAGTTGAGCTCCCCAGCACTGCTCAGAGTGCAGGCAGGAATCAGCCTGCCCTCCCAGCATCTGCCCCTCATCCAGGCATCTTGCTGAGTGATCAGTGCCTCCTGCCTGGGTTCTCTTCCTGCTCCCCCTGAGACAAGCCCACAACGTGGCCTTACGAACAGTAGCAGCCAGAGGAAAGATGTTGATCCCATGGAGGAGCCGTTTGGGCTGGAAGCACCCACCAGTGCTCAGGGAGGCAGCCAAGTCCAGAGGCACAGTCCCACTGACAACAGCACCAGCCGTGTCCCCTCGTGCTGTCACCCAGGCTGGTCCAGCCACATGTCCTGAGCCAGGGAAACCACGAACATTGCTCAGGGTCACAGGTAGCCCTGCCCTGCAGCTTTTCTCTGGCACCAGGTGGTTTCCCAGCCGTGGGAGGTAAGCTACAGTCAGGTAAGGACTTTAGCACCCCCCCATTAGAGCCTGGAGATTAACCCTTGGCAAGAGGGTTTTGCTACTCTTCCAGCAAAGGCAAATCCTCTGATAGCAGGGCAAGGGAGGACAGATGGCTCTGGTGCCACCCACACCTGCTGCTAGAGGGGATGAGATCCAAGTGACCACAGGCTGTGTCCTCTAAGTCAGTGCATGCAGCCTCCTGTCCACCCCTTGTTACCAGTGAGTAACGGGCACTGTGGGAGCTGTGGTGGCACTGCCAGCAAAACCTGAGAGCCTGACACGGGCACAGTCCTGCTGTCAGCCAACCCTTTAACAAACAGCACCCTGCTCCTGCCTCAGGAGACTTCTGCTGCGTTTGGGCTGTGGGAGAGACCCCAGACCCTCAGCACAACTCAGGATTTGCAGTTCAGGGCTGACCCTGTGTACTCAAAAGCATTTTTCCTGTGGCAGCCAGGACTCCATGTTCTTTGGGAGCGCTACCACTGAGCTTTGGGTAAGTGAAAGGGATGCTCAAGTCGAACAACAACTCATCCTCGCCAGTTTAGAGCCCACTGCCAGCACAAACCGCCCAGCACAGGACCCCTGCCTCCTCGTTAGAGCTGCTCAGGGGCAGCCACAGCTTCACCCTAATACCCTCTTCAGATGCCTCAGCTGCCTCTGAGGCCGAGGACAGGACAGGGAGAGGAGGAAGCAAACGGTGCCATGGGCAGGGCTTGGAAGTAGTGAATCCAGTCCCCTCATCCCTTGTACACAAGCCACCTCAGTTCCCCCTGCACTGCCCCAGAGCTCAGGCTGGACAGCAGCATCCTGTCCTTTCCCAGCACCCATCTCCTCCTCCCTTTGCCCCCCCGTGGCCATCCCATTCTCAAACAGCAATGCCAAAGGTGCAGATCCAAGGGCTGGGGGAGCCATGGCCTCAGCTTCCCTCCTGGGCTGACCTCACCAGTCCACCCCCAGCCCACGCATTGCACGTGGACCAAGGGACCTGCACACAAGAGATAATCCCTCAATCGCTTAATTGTTTTAAGGACAAACAAAACATAAAGCATTAAACTTTTAAGGTGATAAGGCTGAGTCATTTACCACTCTGAGGGGGAGGGAGCAGCCAGACTGGGGGCTTGGGGCACTAAAGCCACCCTAGGCCATGGTGATGATGGTAGTGATGAAGGGGCAGCAGTAGCACCTACTCTACATATAGAAAGCCTCCTACCCCCAGCTATGTATTAATTACTTAATCACCGAGTGAGGGATCCCAATCAGCACCCACTAATTACCTTAACAGAGCAGGCCTGTTTCTTGGAGTTGCTGATAAAGCAGATTCTGCTTCTGTCCTGTCCCCCCCCCAGCCCAGCCTGGGCAGCCTCACTCAGGGACACCACCCCTGCCCTGCCCTGCGCTTGCTTTGGGCCAGGCAATGGCAGAGTCCCACTATGCCAGCGTGTCCCAGGCTGGGGGCACATGGAACACCCCTCAGGGCCTGACTGCAATCACCGTGTCACTTGCTTTTCCTCCAGGACTGCTGGAGATGCCGGACATGGCCTTGATCCCACAAGCCTGTGTGGGGAATGGCTCCAGCGGCACAGAAGCAGCACCAGATCCCAGAAGCATCTGCCAGAAAAAGTGTCTGAAGCACCAGGAGCTTCACATGGGTACTGCACATGCTCTAGGTGGCATCAGCTCCTCTAACAGGGATGCTAAGGAGCTAACAAGTCCTCTCATACACAAGCTACACTTTTGTTTTGTGAGGTCTGTTTGTATTTAATTATCAAATAGCAAAGTATTTACATCAACATTAGAGTTTCAAAGCATCTCCAACTCCCCCCCCCACCACCCACGAAGCTGGACCTTTTCAGGTTTTTTTCCAAAGTTTTATTATTATCCAAAAAAAAAAAAAAAAAGAAAAAAAAAGAAAAAAAAAAGCTAAATATTTCCTTAGACACCGAAAAAGGCAGGTGAGGGGAGCTGGGGAGAGAGACACAGATCCACACATTCCCTGCATAGTCAGTTGGAGACCTTACAAAAGACTGTGTAAAAAAATCATAACAGCAGAGGAGAATGACTTGTAGGGTTTTACGGACCCCAGGAAGCCAAAGAGCATCCTTAGGCGGGGGCTCCCCTCTGGAGTTTATTGGCTTAGAAAGTAAATTGGCAGACAGAATGATGATGGAGGGGAGGCTCTGAATTCCCAGGGCCTCCAGGTCACGCCGGCTGCGGCGGCGAGTCTGGCGACGCTGGGGCCCACCACAAGCGCTGCACAGAAACACGGATGGACACACGGACATGTGGACACACAGCCCCGTGCAGGAGGCCTTCTCGGGGACTGCCTTACTGCCTTCTGCCCTGAAGTGTCCCCAGCACATCTCCTTCACCGGATCTTGCTGAAAGCCTTGGGGAATGAAGCCATCCTGGGGTGCTCCTTGCACCTGCTGCCTTCCAGAAAGAGCCAGAGGCTGCACTCGCCAGGTGAAGCCCCTTCCTGTCCTGCTGCACCCAAGGCCCTGCACGTGCCACAGACAACCAAAGGCCAGACCTTAACACGTGTGCTTGCCTTCTCTCTCCCCAGCTTCCAGGCCAAATCTGGCTTCCGCATGTTCCATTTGTAAAAGGTTTCTCCCAGGGATAGGGATTTTGTGTAATTCAGGCAGAGCTATGGCACAAGCCACCCCTCGGAACAGCTACCAAGGGACAGGGTGTCTGTGGCAGCTGCCCATCCCAAAAGGCTGCAAACAGGGGAAGAGCCAGAACATTGAGGTCTGGGGAGTCCCTGCCCAAATGCAGAGGTGCCAACACAGCAAATCTGCTAGGAAGGCAGGGGGGGAGAAAAGGCTCCAGCTCCCAAAACGATTTTTTAAAAAAAGTCCATTAAACCAGCTGCTGCTCTTCAAGCCAGCATGATCTCTCCATACTGCTAAAGAGCCTGTTCAAACTGATTTTAAATGTTTTACTCATTAAAAAAGCAGCCACCAAACAACCAAGCATGTACTTGGTTCATAAATAAGTGGCTTGGTCAAACCACTACACCAGGGAGCTGTGGGAGTGAGTGAGTGAGAGGCAGTGGCTTGCCTGGGTCCTGCTCTGGTGGAGATTGGGAGCGGGGGTTTTGGCCGCCTCCTGCCCATGCTTGGCTCCCACCCAGTTTTGTAGCTCACTGGCACCATGGCAGGGACTGGTGAGGGGCAGGTTGGGTCTGCTGCCTGCGAGGATGCTGTGCCAGAGGCAAACACCATCCCAAAGGTGATGGGGAGGCACACAAAGCCCACTGCCTGAGGACTGAGAGGAGGGCACAGCCACTGGCTCCCCTCTCCAGGTCCTTCCCTCCAGCACCCATGCCCCACAACATCCCCCGAGCCCCCAACCCACTGTGCTCCAGGAGTGCATCCCAAGACCCCCAGGTCTCTCTGAGCAAGGGTCTCTGGGACCCAGGAGGTGAAGGAGTGAAGCTTTGTGAACCACCATGGTGAAAGGTTTCCAGCTGGATACAGCCACAGGGGAGGGAAAACCCACACATGCAATGAAGTCAAGGTCTGGGATGGTGCAGGGACCACTCGAGGGTTATGTACAAGCAGGTGCTGGGTGGGAGAGGGCAGGGAATGAAAAGTGTTGCCTTGCCGACACCAGGGATCAGCCCCACGGGATGTGTGTGGGGCAAAGCTGGGCAGGAAGAGCCACCTGCAGCTGAGACACGGCTGAGGCCTTTGGGAGCGAGCAGGGGGGAGATGAGGATGCAAACATGGCACTTCCAGATGGTGGCATGTGGCTGGGGATGCTGCATGGGGACTGCTGCCTGGAAGCTGAAACACAGTGGGTAGAGGGAAGGCAGCTAAAAACAGACCAGGTGGACAAAATCATCTGTGAAAGTCAAGTACTTCCTCCAAAACATTCCCACACCCGGAACAGCTACGTGGGCCATGCACCCAAGCCCCACAGTGGCACTGGATTTGGTGGCAGGGCCAGCCCAGGGGACTCTGCTGGTGGGAAAGCTGGTGGCAGAGCTGGAGAGGGCAGCTGGGGGGTACTTCCCAAGGGTCTAGATGGAAGACCTGGAGCATGTGGTGGGAGAAAGCGCAGCAGGGTGAGGGCTCTGCTGGCACCCCCAGTCCTGCTCCCCAGAGAGGTGAGACGTGTCCCTCGGGGGAATAGACAGAGCTGGAAGATTTGATCGTGTGCCCGGGTGCTCCTATGGGACAGTGTCGGTCACCAGAGCCTGGAGCAGTCACATTTCAGAGTCCCAGAACCCACCAGCCATTAAGGTCATGGTGAGGCCAGAGGGACCACCAGAGTTCCACTCTCATCCCACGCTGCCACCACCACCACCCTGGCATGTCAACCCCATTCAAGCCAGCCTGGGATTGTGACAACCCTGCAGCAAAACATCTCTGCCAGCATCCTCAGGAGAGCCAGAGCCAAGATCCCAGATGGTGGGGAGGGTGAAGGGGCAGGGAAATTTGTGCTGATTTAGAAAGGGGTGCAGGAGACTGGGACCATGTGTCTGAGGTGAGGTGATGCTGTCCCCCAATTCCTCCCAGCTCACCCCAGAGCTGTGGGGGGAAAAAGTCTCCCAAAACCCAAGTCTTTTGGCAGGAGACGCTCTGCTTGCCCTCCTGAGCTGGCTCCGTTGGTGCCCACAGGCTCCTCTCACCAGCAGGACAGCGCCACTTCCTTAAACACGGGCCAGAAGTCTCAATGAGCAATGGGGGAACCCAGCAGCTCCCCCGGCTGCATCCAGAGATAATGCCCTGTCCTGCTCCAGGGCTGCTCCACAAACACAGCCCCTCGGTGGGGAGGCCAGCCCTCGGCACCCCGCGGTGAGGACAGCAGTGTCCCTGGTGCCAGGAGGAGCCCCGCGTCTATAGGTTCTCTCCAGGCTGGTACTGGGGCTCTGTCGAGGTGAAGTAGTCCTCCAGGAAAGCCTGCAGGTACTCGAAGGTGGGTCTCTCCTCCGGGTCCTTCCGCCAGCACTGGCACATGAGGTCGTGCAGGGACTCGGGGCACTCGGGCGGGCAGGGCATGCGGTACCCCCGCTCCACCTGGTCCAGCACCTCCCGGTTCACCATCCCTGCGAGCGGCCAGAGGAGACAGGGCATCGATCAGAGCCAGGGTATCGATCAGAGCCAGGGTATCGATCAGAGCCAGGGTATTGATCAGAGCCAGGGCACTGATCAGAGCCGGGGCATCGACCAGAGCCAGGGCATCGACCAGAGCCAGGGTATCGATCAGAGCCAGGGCATCGATCAGAGCCAGGGTATTGATCAGAACCAGGGCACTGATCAGAGCCGGGGCATCAATCAGAGCCGGGGCATTGACCAGAGCCAGGGCACTGATCAGAGCCGGGGCATCGACCAGAGCCAGGGCATCGACCAGAGCCAGGCCAGTCCTGCACTGTGCCTGTCCTGGGGGCACACCAAAGGTGTTGTGCCAGGAAATGCCTTAGGGGCAATCCCAGTGACCCAGGGAGGGAGAGACCCAGCAGCACTTGTCCCTGTCCCCTTGCTCAGGGACTAGAGCGGGACAGGGTGGCCTGGACACTGCATCCCAGCCAATATCTGCTCACCCCAGTGGAGCAGGATCCAGCCTGGGAAGAGGCAGCTCAGGGGCAAGCGCTGGGTATGGACAGCTGGTGTTGGGCACCACGATGGGGACAGGGCCTCTGCCAGCAAGTGCCAGCCCTCACCTGGGTATGGCACTCTGCCCTTGGTGGTCAGCTCGGTCAAGAGGATGCCAAAGGACCAGACGTCTGACTTGATGGTAAACCTGCCGTACAGAGCCGCTTCAGGGGCCGTCCACTTGATGGGGAACTTGGCACCTGGATGGAGAGGCAGGGTGAGGGGGTGCCTCCAGGACCCCCGTGCAATCAGAGCCACGTGCTGGCTCCAGGCACAACACACACCCTGGGGACCGGTGGCCATTGCTCCGGTGCCACCCGCCCGGGCGTGGTGCCGGCAGCCCTGGGCACGCACCTTGCCGAGCCGTGTACTCGTTGTCCTCAATGAGTCGTGCCAAGCCAAAGTCAGCCACTTTGCACACCAGGTTCTCCCCCACCAGGATGTTGGCTGCCCGCAGGTCCCGGTGGACGTAGTTCATCCTCTCCACGTAGGCCATGCCGGATGCGATCTGTGGGGACCAGCACGTGGGGCACTGCGGCTGACAGGGGGACACGAGGGTCCCCAGGGAGAGCCTGGCACCGCTGAGGGGAACAGCTCTGCAGTGGGACCCAGCCGGGGTGTGGGAAAAACCAGCTGCTCAAGAAGTGCCATGCAGACTTGGGTTTGCTGGCCAGGGAGAGCTGGCAGCAACGGGAACGGGCAAAACGATGGTCCCAGAGTGCAGCCCAGCTCTGGGCTGAGACACAACAGTGGCACCCACCCGGTGAGGCTGCAGAGCACCCCAATGCCTGACCAGTGACAGCCACCACAGCCCAGTGAGGGGCTCAGGCAGCCAGTGCCCTCACAGGGAATGTGGGAGGTCCAGGGACATTCAAACCCACCTGAGCAGCCATATCCACGAGCTGGGGCAGCCGCAGGTATTTGCCCATCTCACCCTTCAGGAAGTCCAGGAGGCTCCCTGTGAGGAAGACCACGGTCAGAGTAACCGGGACGAGCAGAGCCCCTCAGCTGCCCCCTCGGTGTCCCTGCCGTGCTCACCCTTGCTCATGTACTCGGTGACGATGTAAATGGGCTCCTCTGACACCACAGCGTAGAGCTGAACCAGCTTCTCGTGCCGGAGCTTCTTCATGACCTGGGCTTCCTGCAGGAAGGCCTCAGGGGACATGGTGCCAGGCTTCAGTGTCTTGATGGCCACCCGGGTGGTGCCATTCCAGGTCCCTGTGGCACAGGACACGCTGCTCAGGACACACGCATGGGGCAGGGGGCCGTGTCCCTCCCCTGCTCCCCCACCCCACCACAGGCTCCAGGCATCTGCAGGTGGCTGGGGACAGGATGCAGGTGGTGACACAGAGGGGACAGCAGGGTGGGAGTGGTCCTTACCCATCCACACCTCTCCGAAGCAGCCCTGTCCCAGCTTGACCTCCAGCCGCAGCGATTCCCGGGGGATTTCCCAGGCGTCCTTGGCAAGGCCTTGGGTCTGGGGCTTGGACGTGGGGCAGACGTTGGTGAGACGGTGGCACAAACCATCAGCATGTTCTGGCACAGGAAGGGACAACAGCAGGGTGACACACGGGCATTTAGGCATGTGATGTCTACCCCACACCTTCCCTGCAAACACCCTGGGGACCCAAACCCTCACCCTCTGCCCCAAAACCCAGCTTTTCACCACAGTCCCACACAACTGGTTTGGTGTCCCCCAGCTCAGCGGTGACTTCCCAGCAGCACCCAGGGTGCCACTCCAACCCCAAGGAGACCCCGTGTGGCTACCCACTGGAGTAGTAGGCCACCAGCTGCTGCAGGCTGTTGAACTGGGTGCGGGAGGTGATGTAGAAGCCGCCACTGTCCAGCTTGCGGATCTTGTAGTGCTTCACGTTGAGCCCCTTGGCGTTGTCGAAGTCGGACACAGAGAGGCAATAGGCACCTGTGGGCAGGACCGAGGGGCTGGGGCAGATGTGCCATGGATGGGTGCCCCCCATGGGGTGCCACTGCAGCTGGGCACGGGGGAGGCAGGACTGGGCATGGAGGTGCTGCCTTCACCCAAAAGCAGAGGAAGGGGAGCTCCAGGCTGCATGAGCTGGCACCAGGTGCCAGGGAGGAATGGCACAGCTGTGCCACACCATCACAACCTCCAGCTGCCCTCTGCTTGCACAGCAGCTCTGCCAAGCCTTGCCACCAGCCATCCTACAGGATGTGCTAACAAGGGGAGAGGAGAATGCAGAGCCAGGCTCGGGGGAGCTGCTGACCAGCAACTCCTCAGCATCTCAGAGAGGAGTAAAGGGGCTGGTGGCCCCAATTCCCTCCTCCACAAATCCCACCATGGGCATCGCTTCAGGAGCTTGGCTCTGCTCTGCCCATGTGAGAACAAGGTGATGTTGCTGGGGCCACAGACAGCAGAGGGGAAGATCTATGCTGCTGCTTAAAGGAGCTGCTTCCACCAGGATAAAGTAAATAGTGATAAGCTCAAGGCATAAAACCAGAAAGGAATATCAAGGGGCTTTTCTCAAAGGTGCATTTGGAGCCAAACTAAACCAGGTAAGAAACATCATCCTCAGGCAGTCAAACCTCACAGATCACAACTCGAACTTTCGGGAGACACAAAACAAGTATGAAGACTTGCCAGACCTGAAAGAAGGGCAAAAGTTTATCACTCCCTCGGCCTGGCTGCCCAGGAAGCACATATTCAAGATTTTGTCACTATACAGGGACCAGGGAAAAACTAAAAAAACATCTGGCTGGGGGTGTACAAAAACCCAACCAAACAAACCAATAACAAAACAAACAGGAAAAGAGACCACCCTGCCTGGTGGCCTTGCCAGAGCTGGTGAGACCCCTGGCTTCCACCCTGCCATGAGCTGCACCATCTCTGTGAAGGGCACTCACTGGGCAGGCAGTGGTGGGAGAGAAGTGGCCACATCCCTCCAGCCCACGGGCTCACGGAGTGCCTTTGGCACGGACACGTCCCTGCTGATGTGATGGCCACGTCAGCGTCGGCTCCCTGGAGACCAGCACCAGCAGGAGATACTGAGGGGACTCAGGGTACCCCGACACCCCCAAGAGAGGGTCTCCTCCAGACCAGCCCCCCAGCCCTGCTCACCTTTTGTGGTCTCGCTCTCCCGGACCAGGAAGGTCCCTCGGGGGTTTTCGGGGTTGAGCAGCAGCCGCTCGGACTCCCGGCGAGTGATCTTCCCAAAATACCACCTGCAGGAGGAAGGCAGCGACTCAGCACCTGGCACTACCCCCCTCCACTGCCTGCCCAAGCAGGGGGCTCAGCCCTGGCTCACACTGCAGGTTTGGGAGAGCAGGGGCTGCGGCTCCAGGCTCTGGCACCTCGGGGTGTGCCATGTCCCTGTACAGCCTGCCCTGGGCATTGCTCCCCTGCCATGGGGTGCCACATCTTCAACTAGACCAGGTTGCTCCAAGCCCCATCCAAACTGGCCTTGAACACTTCCAGGGATGGGGCAGCCACACTTCTCTGGGCAACCCATGCCAGTGTCTCACCATCCACTGGGTAAAGAATTTTTTCCTAACAGCTAATCTAAATCTCTCCTCTTTTAGTTTAAAACGTTCCCCCTTGTCCTCTCATAGGCCCCTCTGCCTGTGTAAAAAGTCTCCCTCTCTCCTTTTTAGGAACCCCCTTTAAGTCCTGAAAGGCTGCAATGAGATCTCCCCGGAGCTTTCTCTTCTCCAGGCTCTCCATAAAAACCAGACCAAAAGCATCCGCAGCCCTGCTATGCCACCACTCACCCCTCCACCATGCAAGCACGCTGCAGCACTGCACCTACGGCCTTAAAGACATGCTGGTTTGCACATTCAACAGGGAAAACTGACAGAAAGGAAAAACCCAGAGGGCTTGGAGGCTTTGCCCAGGAGTGGGGCAGGGGCGGAGGGGGAGCTCTCGGGCAGTGTTTGCTATAAACTCTCTAAAAGATGACAATTACTCTTCAGCCTGGATGGAGTCTGAGGGTGCGACATAGTTACTGGGGATGTAGCCCGTCTGTCCTGTAGTGAGGGAATGAGCCAGCCACCAGTCACCTTCCCTGCAAGAGAACCAAAACACACTCAGTGTGAAGCCAGGAGCCCCCTGGCCAGCCCCTCACCCGCCCACAGGCACCGGGGGAGGATGAGCCAGCACAGAGCCCCACTGGGAAAAGGTACAGCCCCACAGCCCCCAGCCCCACAGCCAGACCCCAGCCAGGAGTGCTCCTGCTGCCAGCCCCTGCCTGTGGCTCTCTTTGGGTGACCTCTCATTACTGGGGCCACCCATTCACATGTGGAATGTTTTAAACCTGAATCAGGCAGGGCGGCCAGCAAGCCAAAATATCTTTGGAGCCACCTGAACAGGAAGGGGATCTGGCTGGAGGCTGCGAGGCACTGGGGGTCCCGGCAGCAGGGAGCAGCAGGCGAGGGGAGGGACAGGAAACGGGGAGAAGCGACAGAACGAAGGCAGCGATTAAAACAGGCACCAGGAAAACCCAAGGGAGCCAGTTAAACACAGACTGCAGAAAAGCAGCAGGACAAGGCTGAGGTTTGGGCAGGGGCTGAGCCCTGCCCAGCTGTGGTGTCCAGCCTGGATGCAGTGGGATCTGTCCAGCCCGGGTGTCCCACTCACAGCCCCGGGATGCCCTCTAAATCTGCGGCTCTGACCATGAGCCTCCTGCAGCCCCGGCGAGGGCTGTGCCTGCACAGCCACGAGTGAGGCTCCTTGTCCCTAAAAACCTGAGGCTGAGCCACCATCCATCCCTCCTGGCCCGGGCACAGCGTCCCCAGGAGCCGGAGGGTGCTCTGCCCTCCTTCCGCCGGCTCCTGCTGCGGACAGGGCTGGGAAGGACAACAAATGGAGAAGAACAAGAGGGCGGCAGGAGGTGGCTTCCCCTTCCTGCAGACAGCAGGGCTTTTCCTCCCACCACCTGCATCTTCTTGCCCATCAAAGACAGCCACTGAATTCATCCTGACCGCAAGGGAGACGAGGCTACGGGAAACTGCAGATCCGTGGGAACAGCACCGTGAGGATGCGAGGGCTTGGCAGGACAACGTCCGCAAGCATGTTACAGAAAAACACCAACAACCTCAGCCACCACTACAAGGCTCATCAGACCACATCCAGACCCATCCTTGACCCTGCAGATGTGTAAACCTCCATCCTTGCTCCAGACTCACCAGCTGCTTGTGACCTGTGCTTTTCCCAGCTAAGCCAGCGATGCTTTGAAGCCCCGGGATAACCCAGACACAGCCCCCAGCTCCCCGCTATGGTGTCGGTGGGGTCAGGGTCGTGGGGACCTTCTGGGCATCTCCTCCCACCCACAGAGCTGGGCTCTGCCCCTGGGCCAGCCTCACACCCGCCCTGGATGACATTTTAGCTTCTTCCAGCCCCAGCACATCTCATGGCAGGCAGCTTGTGCTCCTCAGCCAGGGCTGTTGCCCCAGTCACCTTTACTGAGGTGGCTCTGAAGGGGACAGGAGGCTGGTTGGGCTTTTTTCCCAAAGGACCAGAGTAAACATCTGCTTGAAAAATGCCCAGCTTTTGACTTGTGGCTTTATTCCAGCTTGGGCTGCAAGGCTACAAGCTGGGAATTCAGCAAAACAAACTATTCCAAAAATGTCTCAGTGGGGAAAAAAATAATAATCATCATCATCATCAAAACAAAGCATTTCAACAATTCCCTGCACAATCTTACCCAAAATATCCCACCACATCCCAGCTGGCTGCCTGCTGGCTGGGAGGAGACTTCTTCCCACTGGAAATGGTACCACGAGAGCCTTTCTGCACTGGGTGGATTGGAAGGATGACCCAGAGCAGGGAGCTGAGCGATGTGGAGGCTCCTCCTCTCACGCCGAGCAACCCCAGCCCCATCAGAGCAGCCAAACCCTGCTGCCACCCTGCAAAGCCACCCTGGCCATGGGCTCCTGCTGTGCCCAGCACCTGCCAGCCCTTCCTGGACTGAACCCAAGTCCCCTCCCTGCAGCTCCAGGGCACTGACTGTCCTGCCAGGGAGCCCAGAGGAAGGGGACATCACACATCTGTCTTGCTGTCCCCAAAGTGCAGCAGCCCGAGCTGTTCCCAGACTGTGTGAGCATCTCTGGGAGGTCAGTGAGAAGAGTGATTCACCCCAGAGCACTGCACAAAGCACCCAACTTCCTCCACCACCTCTCTCCCTGTGCACATCGCACCCACACAGACACTGGGAAGGTTGGCAGCTACATCTTGCACTCTCCACCAAAGGACTGCATCACCAACAAAAGCCCTTTTGCTCCCCAGGATGCTGCAGAGCCCGTCACAGACTGACCTCTTCCTCTGTCCAAGCCTTTGACAAATAGCAGTAGAGGAAAAAAATAGTGTGGGAACCCCAGAACTGATAAAAGGTGTAAAGAAAAACCTCTCATATGTGGGTCTGATCTGGACCCTCACAGGCAGAGCTCACTTTGCAACAGCCCAAAGCAGAACTGAAGCATGGAGCTCACACACTCCTGAGACTGAAAGTAAGAAGCACCAAAACTCCCAAATTCAGGCTTTCCCTGCCACATGGAAGCCCTGCACATCCCAGACTTCACAGATGAAACAAATCATTAATAAACAGCATTGGAACAATGAGAACAAGGATCAGATGGAAAACATGTTTGTGCCACACTGCCCAAGCATTGCAGGAGAAATCTCACTCCTGGGACATTCCCTCGTCTTCCCACCCTTGGACTTTGCAAAGCTGTTTTGGGTGCCTGTGTTGGAAGGCAGCAGTGCAGGGGGAGCAGGAGCTGCAGACCCTCGGGACCCTGTGGCAGCTCCGTGGCTGGGGACACTGGGGACATTGGCTGTGCCAGCCAGGCTCTGGACTGTGTGTGCCTCCTGTCAGACCACACATGGGTTTAATACAGGATCATTTTTGGAGCATGTTCCAGCTGGCCACGCTGCCCTGCGTGCGATGGGTGTGCTGTGGTGACCAGGATGGGGAGCGAAGCAGGGGGTCAGACCCCTGAGGAAATACTTGAATCACCAGAGCCACTCGTGAAATATAAAAGTAAAGTTTAAAAATGTGAAAGAAAAATGCAAAGGCCAGGGGGGAGTGGAGAGCCAACTGGAAAGAGAGTGCAGAGGGGAGCCAGGCATGGACAAGGGAAGGGGATGGGTTCAGAGCCTGCAGGTGCAGACACAGCTCTGGATGGAACAGCTCCCCAGCACAGGAAGGGACTCCATGCCCTGTTCCAGTCACTCAAGGAGGACAAATGCAACCAGCCACAGAACCATCTGGAAACCATCTCCTCCCAGCCTTGCTCCATCCAACCTGCCCTCATGTGGGCAGCAGACGGGTTCTGGTCATTTAGGTCATTTATAATAACAGTAAGAATGTGCAATACACACCTGACATCCACTTTTCTCCTAAATGACAGCATGGAGGGAGAGAAAGAAGAGTCAAGAGAGAAGCTGAGACCAGAGACAGCATACAAGCACAGGGGAAAGCACCCACGAAGCTAAGGGAAGTGTCCAGGCAAACAAAAGGGAGCTGAGCACGGATGAGGATGGGACTGGTGGGGATGTGGCTCTGTGTTGGAGGGCACAGAATGGCCAGCAAGTAGAGGACGTGGCTTGGTGACAAGGCTGTGAGGCCACAGTGACAGGGCCAGGAGGATGAGGAAGCAGGCAAATGACCACTTCCAGTGTCAGCGTCCTTGGACAAGTCACCGTGTGCATTTTGGCACATCCCTCTGAGCACCCACCCCTGGGAGAGCTGGTCCTGCCAGGCTGGGCTGGGGGTTCCACAGCAAGGACAGAGGTGACAGCTCACCACGTGGGCGTGGCTACAGGGACAGGGACACTCACGTGTTGTTGACGATTTGCAGGCGCTCTCCTTTCTTGAAGGACAAGTCTGTTTCGGTCCGGGACTCGTAGTCGTAGAGGGCCACGAAGGTGGTGACTCCCCCTGTGACAAAGAGCACTCAGGAGGGGCACGGCCACGGGTGTGGCCATGGAACAGGGCTCCAGAGACCCTCTCCTCTCACCATCCTCCCACTGGCTGACAACGCAGATCTGCTTCTCCCCCAAGCCCAGCGCCCCTCAGAAACCTGAAACCCCAAGAAGCTGGACACAAACCCAGCCAGACCAGCCTGAGACCCTCCCCACCCCGCCAAGCCCCGACCCACACGGACCAGCCAGCGCCCCGGCACGCTGCGGCGAGGTGACCGTGTCAGAGGTGTTGAAGCCTCCAAAGAGCTTGGATTCAGCAGCCATGGTGCCGAAGGAGCGGCTGGGGGTGCGGTGGGCGTCGGGAGCGGCCGCCTTGCTGGGTGTCTGCGAGGCTGGGTAACCCCCATGGTGGGTGTTTTCGGGGGGCTCCAGGCTGCGCCGGCGCTGGCTGGGGTCTTTGGGCTTGCTCTTGCTGCTCCCCATGGTTCCGGGCTGGAGGAGACACAGACATACAGAGGGCTTCTATTATTACTGGTATTATTATTACAGTAATTATTACTGTTAATAAGAAGAAGCTGTTTCCCAGGGCTCCAGCGACAGATGCCTGCCCACCAGGAAACGAAACAACCTCTGGAGTCTGTTCAAGCAGCAGCTGCCGGGCAGCCTGGCCATCCTGCCCTTGCCCTGGGATACCATCGCCCCTCATTAACACCGAGACGCCTCCTGCGTGGCTGCAGCAGCCAGTGAAACTGCCAGGACACGCTTTGGGAGCAGAGGGAAGCACGCTGAGCCATGGGAGCAAAGAGCAAGGATGCTGAGCATGGAGCCTGCACCTGTGCTGAGACTGGGGCAGCTCTGGGGCCAGGCATCTGCCTTGGGACATGGCTCAGTCCCTGTGTTTCCTCCTACACGTGAGTTTCTACCAGGATGGGGATTTAAGTACTTTGAAGTCCAAAACATGCAGCAAACGGGATAAAAGTTTAAATCAGGAGCAGTTTCAGGCAGTTTGCAGCTAAGGACCAAGGGATCTCGCCTTTATATATAGTCAAATAGTTTAAATATAGCCTTCCTTTCCACTCAAGACCACGCTCTATAAATACCTTCAAGGTAACGACATAAATGAAGGCAGGGAATTATTTGCAGTCTCCAAAGATGGCAGGATACCCAGCAGTGTCCTGAAGCTATGGAAGGAAATATTTAGGCTAGATCACGCATGGCAGGAGGAAAAAGGGAGGTGGAGACAACCAGGGAGGAGAGTATCTCTGATAAGGAAACACAAGCAGGGAAGCAGCAGAGGAGGTGGCTGCTGCCCACGGGGTGCAGACCTGGACACAGCCATCCATGAGGGCTTGGGAGGGCTCAGCCCCATCCAAAAGAGGGTTTTTCTAGCCCAGCTTTGGAGAGAAGCTCGGGCTGAGCCCTCCAGAGCCATGGGCAGCCCCAGCAGCCTGCACAGCCCCAGTGTCAGCGGGGCAGAGCTCTCAGATCTTGCTGTGGGAAAGCTTAGGGGGGCCAGGCACAAGCTGCTCCCTGTCCCCTCAGCTCCCCTCCCACAGCGAGGGCTCTGCCTGATGATCAGCGCTTATTTCCCAAAAGACACAATTTCCATCTACTGTTTTCCAGCTCCCACATTGCACAGAGGACCAGCAGTGTCCTTGTGTGACCCATGCCGGCAGGCTCAGATCCTGCCAGGGTTTGGGAAATGTAATAAACTGGGGTTTTTTGTGCTGGGTATGACTCCAGCAGCCACTCCAGTGGGCAGCAGAGCTGTCCTTCCTCCCGTGGATGCAGGCAATGAGGAGGGACCATGCCTCTATCTCCCACAGGACTCAGCCCACCCATATCTGTGCCAGGCTTTGGGGGATTCAAAGCAAATAAGGGTCAAATAAAAGCTTTGGACTTGCAAATGGTCACTTCTGGCAATCCAGAGGCAGATCCTGCAGCCAAGGGGAAGGAGTCTGTCCCATACATAAATGACTTTAAAATCTTGTTGCAGTAGAAGCAGAACTGCAGGGGAGAGCAAGACCTTAGGAGGGATGACACAGAGCCCCCACCTCCCTGTCCCCAGCCAGCCCCTTGCTCACCTCTGCCCGGGGCTCCGGGGATGCCAGTGGCAGTGCAGGGAGAAAAGTGGGAGCATTGGCAGGGCTGTGACCGTGTGGCTTGTGACTCCCCACGGGACTGTGAGCAAGAGTAGAGCTGCTCAGAGTTTCCCCTGGAAGCAGCACTTCCCCAGGCAGGAAAACACCCCAGCCAGGGTGGTGGATTTAGCAGCACTTCGGGGACACAAGTGTCCCCCAAGCACATTTTCAGAGCCTGGGTCAGAAAATGGTTTATCAGTGTGGTGAGGAAGTTAGGGTATAAAACAGTCAATACACCCAGAGATCAGCCAGGAGCAGAGCACAGAGAGGGGAGAGTGGATCCCCCAGGCATGTCCCTAAAACAAGAGGGTCCTCACCTTCCCACCTGTGAGCCTGTGGGCACAGGATGTGCAACTTCCAGGCACATCCTGGCCAGGGACACCGTGAACTGTGAGTTCATCCCTCCTCATGCAGCAGTTTGGGCAGGGAGAGCTCCCACCCTGCACTGGGGTGCTGATCCTCCCAGGCTAGGGCTTTGCTGGATGTGCTGGTCATTGGGACAGGATGCTCTGACAGGGCCCAGTCCAGCTGTCAGGACTTTGGCTGCAAGAGCCAAAGACTGAGGAGGAGGAGGAAAGGGAGGCACGAGCCCGCAGCCCTCTGGGGAAGGGGCTGCAGAGCAGCCAGCCCCACTCCAAGCCCTCCTGTTGCTTTGCTCCTAAATACCTGCACACTCTGACTTCAATCTGGCCAGTGCAAAACGCAGGCTGGCAAGCCCAAACTGTGCCCAGAGGCACTGGCAGCCTTGCACCATCCCCACTCCCGAGTCCCAGGTAACTCAGCCAACACGACCAGGTGGCTTTAGCCCTGTGGCTCTCCACCTGTCCCCCGGGAGGAGAGGGGGCTGAGAAAACCCTTGCAGCTCCCACACCCCCTTGGCAGCCGGCAAGGAAAGGGTGCAGATTGCCCTGAGAGAATGCAGGGTTGTGCAAGAGCCTGGCAAAGGAGTGATTAATGACAGCAGGAATGTGCTGTGCACTCAGGTCCTCGAGAGGCGCCAGGGAGAGACCCCCCTGCCTCTGGCACAGTCGTCAATGAAACCCCCCCCCCCCCGGAGTCAAAGGGCAGAGAAGGAAGTGTGGTGGCTCCCAGCACACCCCAGCAGCACCACGGGGAGCTGTGGGACAGCATCGCAGCAGCCAGACTGCAAAAAATACCTATTGCCAGCAGCTATGCTGTGTATATGTCTAATACATTTATGTCTAATAAATACAGCATTTCTACACGCAGCAGGTTGCAGGGATGCTCAGCACCACCAACACCCAGCCGGGGCAGCCCGGTTGATGCCCAGCGGGATATTGCTTTGCTGCTGTGCTTTTCACAGCTGACAGTGCTGGGACGGGGGGCTCAGAATCGCTCCCCATCGCCTTGGTTTTCAGCAGGACTGCCCCTCGCCCTCCCAAGGCTTGTGCAGAGGGCTGGAGCCCGGCCAGCGTTCGCTGTGCTCGGCTCTGAGTGATGCGAGGCGGCGGACAGGCAGCCTTCCTGCGGCGGGGATTTGCACCCCGGGCACGTCGCAGCCTGCAGGAACTCCCTGCTCTCCGCTCCGGGGGCAGCGCCAGCGGCTCATCGCGAACCACCACGGGCATGAGCTGCGAGGCCTCAGCTCTGCCTCCCCGGGCCGGCCACGCCGCGGGGAGCACCCAGGGAGGGCTGTGCCTTCTGCACCCGCACCCAGCCCGCAGCACACCCAGGGATGCTCCAGCGCCAGTCCGGCTGTGGCAGAGCACCCGGTGCCGCAGCTGTGAGCCCACAGAAGGTAAAGCAGCCCGGTCCCCCCTCCCCGGGCCAGCGGCGATGTCTTACCGGTGCTTTCGGCTACAGCCTGGCGGGGTGGGGAGGTGCTGCCGGCGAACTCAGCTCAGCTCCCGCTGCAGCCTGCGAGGAGAGGGAGCGTCAGCACCCGCGGCGGCCCCCGCGCCCCGACACCCTCTCCCCCCACGCCACGGTCCAGTGCCCAGGGCTGCCTTCATCCTCCTCCTCCTCCTCCTCGCCATCCCTCCGGCGTGGGGCCGGCAGCTCGCACACGCTCGCTCTGATCTCTCATGTGTGAAGAGGGGATGATTCTCTGCTCCACTTCATCAAACCCACTGCGGATGGGAGAGGAGGCGGCTGGAGCCGCCCCAAGCGATGTCCCAGAGTGGAAGGGGAGCACAGGCACCCCCAGCCCACCAAGGCATTTTTCAGGGGAAAAGTAAAGCCAGTTCCTCCAGACACGCCAGCACTTCCAGCCCTGTTGCTCCATCTCCGGACAGCCACGACCTGGTCGGCCACCAAGGAGAGACCTCGT
Organism: Oreocharis arfaki; assembly: GCA_013398015.1. NCBI lineage: Eukaryota > Metazoa > Chordata > Aves > Passeriformes > Paramythiidae > Oreocharis > Oreocharis arfaki. Next base: position 250,017 of record VZRR01006903.1, on the reverse strand, counting down.
CCCCCGGGATGCGTCACCTGCTCCACCCCCAAGAGCAGAGACAAATGCTACGGCACAAACCGTGCACGAGGTATGGGAGTAACCTGTGCTGCTCAAGCCCTGACTCATCCAGAAGAGCATATTTCAGCTAAATTTTTCAAAAAGGACGGTTTTCTGTCACACGTGTGCGTGACGGGGGGACGCTTCTCAGCAGAAGCAGCTCGGGGTAGAGCTTCAAGTGGAAAGCGCAGCAGGACATGGCCCTGCAGAGCCAAGGCAGCCCCTCACCTGGCTTTGCCACCCTTTCCCAGCCCCAGATCCTGCAGCAACTGCTCCCTCTTCTCCTACAGAAAGGAAATTCTCTCTCCAACCAGCCCTGCTCACCCAGCGCTGGGCAGAGGCTTCAGCCGCCCCCGAGGGGCTCCCGCTCCTGCATAGAGGGGATTCAGACCCCACTTCAAGGCCACAAGCAATATCCCAACAGGCTCCTGTCCCAGCTGGAGCTAAGGTTTCACACCTCATCCAAGGGGAACATCCCGGGTTTCACACTTCATATAAGGGGAACATCCCAGTGTCTGCATGCAGGGGCCGGGCCCCACCGCAGGTTTGTTTTCATGGCCTCTCCTTCCCCCTACTAATAAGTTTTGTCACTATTTTTAGTGCATTTGATTAGGATAATGAGTGGGAGCTGACTGACAGCTCTTTAAGACGCTGAATGGTTTGTAATTTGTACTTGACAAATACTGGCTGGTAATGATTGCACAGCGGGATGGAGGGGGGAAGCTGCAGCCCCAACTCCAGGCTGCAGCACATACAAATAAAGCTGTGCCACATACACACGTGGTGCCCATGTCCCTGCCACCCTGGTATGCTGCGACGCGAGCTCGTGCTGCGAGGCCACGATCATGGTTAGGCCAAAAAGGGCCATAAAAGCCACGAGGAAAACCCAAATATGCCTCAGCCTAGGGTCAGCCATGCTCCGGAGCAGTGAGGTGCCAGGTCCCCTGATGGGGAAGGAGCAGGTCCTTGGGTGGATGGATTCACCAACAACCTCACGCTGCCGGATTTGGCTGTTTGGTGGCTGAAGGTGGCTGCTGTGGCAGCAGCCTGGCAGTGTCCTGCTGCTCGCTTGCCAGTGGGGCTGCCATCCTCCCCAGCATATCACTGGCACAGCCATAGCCAGGCTCACACAACTGGCCAGCACTGCCATCCCCACCTGTCTCCGTGTGCTGCCGGCTCTGCCTTTGGGGTCTTCCCGGCCCCCATTCCTCCCTAGCCAGAGGAGAGGGTACCAGGGCTGAGCTCAGCCACGCAACTTGCCCGGGGCAGAGGCCGCAGCAAGGAGAGGCCAACCCCGCCCTCCCCTCTCCGAAAGCAATTAAAAATGAAGCACACTTGGCTGCACAACTCAGCTTGGATCAGATCACGGCACGCGAGAGAGCGGCATCCCCGTCCTCCACTGCCGGCGCTGGAAATGCCACCTGGACTGCCCAGCATCCCCACGTCTCCAACAGCCACGCTCCAGGCTGTCTCCCCCCAAAAATTAATTGGCGAGCTGGGTGGCAGGAAAAGGCTCCATCCTCTGCCCTACCTCCCTGTGGAGAGATGCTTTCGCAAAGGCAACAGCGAGGGGAACCGGCAGCTCCCCGGCGAGTCCCGCTCCGGCTGCTTCCCGCTGCGCCTGGATCGCTCAAGGATACAATGGCCGTGGTACGGGCGGGCTGACAGCGGGCTGGCGCTGAGGGGAAGCGATCTTATCGTCTTTGCTAAGACACTAACAAAAGACACTGATTGGGAGCAGACAAAACACAGCAGAGGCAGAAACCTTGGGAAATGCCGCGACAGGCTGGGGCCCAACACCAGACACCGAGCTCTGGGGAGGGAAACATCCCTGGCAAAACAGGCACTGTCCTTGGAGCTGCTCCAGAGCCGGGTGGGTGCTGAGCAGCACTGCCGGCAGGCAGGATCGGGGGTGTTGGAGGAGAGGTGGCGAGGGGCTGGGAGCACCAGCACCCACCCACTGATGGTGGGAGACGAGCTGAGCCGTGTCCTCAGCTCGCAGAGCCCCGGTGAGATTAATCACGGCAACTGTCTCACACCAGACTGAAAAATGAAGCGTGCGGGACGGCGGGCGAGACAAAGCAGCCTGGCGGCACTCAGTCCATGGCAGCCGGCACCGGGGACGGCGAGAGGCACGGAGCAGCGGTCCCAAACACACCCAGCCCCTCCGTCCCCTTGGCACACAACCAAGCCCGGGGCCAGCCGGGACAGATCCGTGCAGGACCGATGGAAGCTGCCTACAAGGGGTGCCATTAAACCCGAGGTCCCAGGCTGGAGGCAGCCAAAGGGCACTTTGCCATCCCCCGTGTCCCCCGGCGTGGGTGGCATGAAGTGGCAGCAGTGGTGGCCCTGCCAGCGTGGCCCCCAGGGAGCGGGGTCAGTGCTGTGGGTGAAGTCCCAGCTTGGTCAGTGCTGCCATAACCACATCGAGGGGGTCTTTTAATCATCTTAAAGTGGCACCCTGCCCCCTTCCCCGCCCACACCGCTCTCCGCTCCCTCCCCACATTTTGGTAGGACACACAGCCCCGGATATGCTCGCAGAACAGTTTCCCCCTCTGTCCCAGGGGATGCTCCTGGTTTTGCCCTTTCCCACGGCAAGCATCACAGCTGGGGGCCAGCGAGCAGCCGCACAGCCCCCAGTGCTTTGGGGACAGCCTCGCTGCCCCGGCTCAGCCCACCATCCCCTCTGCCACCCAAATACAGCCAGTCACCGTGTCCAGCCAGCCACAGTTCCTGTCCCCTGTCCCACGGCATCAGGCTTTGCTCAGTACAAGACAGGCAATGCAGGCTCGTCTCTGCCAGGCTGGGACCAGCCTCACTGCCATGAGTCCCAGGAGCTGTGACAAGGGGGAGCTGCTGCCCCAGCCCCACAAGTGGGGTGTGATGCTGCAGACCCTCTCCCCGCCCGGCTGACGCAACGAGGGCACCTCTGGCTTGTGCCTCCAGCCCTTCTCCTCCACAGGGACACTCATTTCTCACCTGCACCGATTCCTAAAAGAGGAGGAGCAATGCAGAGATGCTCACTTCATCTCAGCTCCAATCTGGGGACGGGGGAAGCCACAGGCAGGTGTCCCCAGTGCCTGCCTGGGATCCCTGCTTCACCCAGTAACTGCATGTTGAAGGCACCTGAGCCAAGGCACTCCATCCATCCCCTGGCTCCCCCCAGCTGGAGGAGAGCTCTTCCCGAGGAAGGAATGGCTGGAGTAGGGAGGGCAGTGCAGCTGCTGTGCGGGGCCCCAGCTACACACTCCCCACAGATATAAGCCCCAACCCCTCCTCTCTGACCCTGTCAACTCCCGTTAAAATTAAAACCATCTTAATTAAAGCTCCACAGCTCAAGACAGCAGAAGCCAGTGCGTCACAAAAGGGGAGAGGATAATTAGATCAACCATCCAAATTCACTCCCCCTAAGCATGGGGGAGAGTCACGGTCAGGAGCGATGCAAAACGCCTCCAAAAAGACATGTCAAAACAGGGAGTTTAAAAGACCGAAACAAACCCTGAGAAGCACACGAGCACATTCTGGATGTTCATGCGGCCAAGAAACTGGGAAACTCCAAACATGCACACCGGGAGCACGCAGGGAGCTTGAGCTCTCCCCTCCACCACAGGGTCAGCCTCTCCACAGGCAGACTTTGGCTTGCTGGGTGATGGGCCAACATCAGTGGCCACACAGAGCTGCAGGCTGTGCCCCCTCTACCCCCACAGCACCCCAAAACCAGGCAAGAGCAGGGGCATCCTGACACTGGGCACCCCCAAGCACCATCCTGCATAAGGCCAGCAGGAGAAAGCCACAAGCCTTATCTCCCCAAAACAATGCAAGCAGCTGAAGGGTGGAAGCAGAATGTGCTGCAAGTTGTGCGTGCTGGTGCTCAGCTGAGCACTCAGTTTTAAGCCTTTTCTCCTCTGAGAGATGTGAGAAGGGAAGGTGGCCATTGCCACACCTTGTCACATCCCCATCACTGCGCTGCAGCAGGCCTGGGGACCGACAGGGCCACGTCTTTGGATCTGTCAGTGTGCGGGTGCATCTCTTCTGCACTGTAAGGGCACCCAATAATTAGAGAAGGGAAAACAAAGCTTTCTCACCCTGAGGGTGACCCAGCACAGGAACAGGGACCAGAGTGGTGGGGGGATGCCCAGCAGGAGATGCTCAAAGCTGGCTGGGTGCTGTGCAGCCTGACCGTGCTGGCGCTGCTCAGGGTCAGAGCAGGGATGCCTCCCAGTACCTCCCAGCCTGACTCAAGCCTGCGCTTCCAGCATTCCCACCAGGACACCAGCCAAAGCCAGGAATTGCCCAACCAGCTCCAGCAAATGCTTTCCAAGGCACACAAAGCCTTTGGCCTGGGTTAACCTGAAGCTGGCTTCTCCCAGGCAGGTGATGAGGGCACCGCTCTCCTCCTGCCAAGCCCAGGAGAAGGAAACTGAAAGGAAATGTTTCCAAGGGCAGGAGTGCCCGTGGGGCTGGGAAGAGACAATGCTGGGCAGGGAAACTCTGATGTCGAGCTGGAATGGCACTAGGAGCTGGAGCTCTTGGCCACCAGGACTGCCTGGAGCCACGGGGCAATGCTTCCCCAAAGCAGCCCTCTGGCTCAGCACTCCTCAAAAGATGTCCTTTTAACATTGGCCCCTGGGCATGCAGGCACCTCTGAGCTCCCACTGCCTGCCACCTCATTCTTCAGCTTCCCATGGCCCATCACATCAATGCTGTTCCCATCCTCCTCCAGGCAAAGCACCAGGACAAGGGACTGGCCGAGCTGGAGGGGGTGATGGAGACCCGGCAACACGAGCTGGCCCCTGGAGGAGGAGGGGGGATTTCTGTTCCCCATTTCTGCAGCGCCTCTCCCAGCACAGGCAGCCTCAGGCTCCAGGAAATGTGGTTTCCTTCTGCTTTCTGGAAGTGAACACCAACCCCGGGTGCTCTCCGGGGATGGCTGAGGCAGCACCCAGCCCGCTCCATGCCCTGCCCGGTTCCTGGGGTAGGGGCAGGTGGCAGCAGGAGGCCGATGTGACTCACAGGTATCTCAGATCCGGACAAAGCAGCGGTGCCACCTGCGTCTGCCGTGGCTCCAGGGCTGCCACACCCATTCTGACCCGGGCGAGACGGCAGCGCAGGCAGGCGGCAAATCTCCAGGGCAGGGGGAGGAAGGGGGCAAGGAACGCAGGAGGCAGAAAAGCTCCAGATCCGAGCAAGTTACAACCACCCCGGCCACGCTGGCGTCACTGCTAAAACATTTCCACTTTCAGAGAAACCAGCCCATCCAGTCCAGCCAGGCAAGGAGCTCCTGGGGCTCCGCTGGCCCTCCAGGACCAGAGCCACAGCCCCATCAGCTCTGCTGAGGGGTCCTGCAGGACCCCCACGGCAGGGGATCTCTCAACAGCCCTCCCGACATGGAACAGGAACTGAAACACTCGTGGGGGAATAAGGGAAAATGCGGGGAGGGTATGTGGGTATGTGCACTCCTGACACAAACCCACAGAGCTGGGAATTGCCCCTCTCCCAGCTGGAGCCACGGGCACTTGGCAGGACACATGCTGGGGTTCGCTGCAATGGGAGCGGATGAAGGACAAGCCAAGCAGAGGCCAAGGCTCTTCTGTCACAGATTTCAAACACTCCCCACTTCGCAGACCCCTGAACGTTTATTCAGATAAATAAGCAGGATCCCACTGAGCAAATTTATGCTGATTATTTTCCTGGGTTACTTTGGCACTTTGGGGCATATGCCCAACACAGGCCTCATGCTCTGGGGAACCGTGGGGCCACGAGCCCCATGCACACATGCTACACATGCTACGTGTGGCTGCAGGTCAGGGCTGGGTGATCGGGATCAGCCTCCAGCAATGCACACTCGACTCCTCCTTTCACCTCCGTGGGCATGGATGGGACCGGGAGCAGGTCTCGTGCCAGTGGTCACAGCGTGGGACTGTGGCCCTGGCCTTGGAACACCGAGGACAACACCGGCAACAGAGCCCTGAGAGATGCTGGTCCCCACAGCCACTCCCATCTGCACCACCAAAACAAAGCATTGCCCAGGATGCGTCAGAGGAAGCAACCAGGGAGGGTCTTGAGGGGCAAGTGGAGATCAGCCAGCCCCAAAAAGCATTCCCAAACCCAAAAAGCTGCGTTGGATTGCCAGCTGCTCCTGGGGTGAGCGGGATGCTCACGCCAGAGAGGATCCAGCTGGGAGGTGCAGCCCCAGACGGTGCTCACTATCAACAGCCCGAGCAGATGAAAAACAAAGAAAAATGCTGAGCTGGTGTCTTTTATCCCTGTCACTCCTGGAGCAGAGCCGGGCTCTGCACACCTCTGGCACCGCTCGCTGCAGTCATGGTGGGGAACAGAGATGGGCTATGGGTGAGGTGGATGTGACCAGCGACACGAGGACCTTGCACCCTCCCATGGCATCTCTCCAGCCCTCGCTCGTGCTGCTCATCCTGCAGGGACAGGATGGAGGGATGCAGGGACAAAGGGATGAAGGGCGTCTCCTCTGCTTCCCATCACCTGTGGCTCACGGTGCCCTCAGCGCAGCCCCCCCGGACCACAGCACGGGAGCACGAGAGCTGTGCCCAGCCCCAAAGCACCCAGAGGGCTCAGGGGGCTGTGTACACACACGTGCACTCCCCCACACACCTGCACCTGTGCAGGCAGCCAGGTGGGTGGGCAGCTGCCCTCCTTGCCCAGCCCCAGCCACACACATCGGTCCCAGCAGCCTGAGCCTTCCCACCCCTCACACTTCCAAGCTCAGCTGCTCATGGAACTCATCCCGGTCACAGTGACTTTTGCAGCTACATCTGCACCCTTCCCTGATCCCATGTCGCCCTCCCTGCCTGATGCAGCAGGGTGCTCACTGGAAGCTCCTGCCAGCTGTGCCAAGGATTCCCAATCCCTTTCCCAGCACAGCAGAGCCCCACCAGCACTTGCCTGATGGGCAGGGGAGGAAAAGGGCCCGTCTGAGCAGGGAGTGACTCCAACAACCTTTTGGTGTAGGCTTTTTTGCAGAAGTCAGCAAGCACATGCTTCCACCCGGGAACATCTGAGGCCCAGAAGGGCATGGCCTGACCCCACTGCTGCTGGCACTGGCTGCAGCTGCAGCTGAGGATGAGGAAGGTGGTTGTGCTTCATGGAGATCAGATTCCATTTGCCCATCTAAGGGGAGGCTTTACCCGTGGGGTGTGCATGGGGTAGGGCAGTGCAGCCGGGGCTGGGAGAGGGGGAAACTGAGGCACACACTCTGTAAAACCTCAGCAACTCCAACGGCAGCTTCTCGGGCGCTCCTGGGGGAAACTGAGGAACGCAGTGGGAAAGCAAGGTGGAGCAGTGAAACCTGGACACAGCGCTACACATCCAACTCCAAATTACTGCTAGGTGACATTATTTTTAGGATCAATTTAGCACTGACCTGACCCCGTCATGCGGCCCCCAAACTGATGCACGGCACGGGAAGGGGGACACATTGCTCAGGACGGGCTGGACTTGTTAACCTCTCCCTTGGTGGAGGGGCAGTGCAGCAATGGGCTTTTACCCCTGTTGCCCAGGGTTTTGGTGGCCAAGGTTGCCAAGCAGGAAGGATGGGAGCAGCTGTGCTGGGTGGAAGCTGTTTTCACAGCATGCAGTCAGGTTTTCCTCCATCCATCCATCCATCCATCCATCCATCCATCCATCCATCCATCCATCCATCCATCCTTCCTCAGCACAGGGGGCTCAGGGCCAGCCGAAACCTCACGGTCACTGGAGTGAGGCCACAACAGGTCAAGCACGGGCTGGGGAGCTCAGGGCCATCCTCTGAGTCTTGCAGCACAGGGAAAGAACCACAGCACAGCCCAAGTCACAAATGTCCCTGTGTCACACGTCCCCCTTGGCTGCAGACCCCAAAGCCATCCCAGTGCCCTCCTGGCATGGTGCCCACGGCTGTGAGGTGAGAGCAGGCTTGCTATGCACAGGCCCCATTTCTTATTTTTTTGCCTCAAACGCCCAGGCAGTTCTGCTCCCCACATTTCTCCAGACAAGCCCACCAACCCCACATGCCAGCCTATGGATATTTCAGATGCTGCATCTCCACTGAGGCTACGTGGAGTCAAGGGGCTCAGGCAGATTTTTTTAAGGGCTGAGTTAAAATCAATGACCAGCCCCACCTCGCCCAGCGGCCGATGCCTCTGGCAGCCCGGCCAGCCCCCAGCCCTCAAAACCCTCTCCCTGCTCCCCAGCGAGAGCAGCCAGCAGATCCATAGCCTGAAGGGAAGTCAGCGCAACACGCAGATTTGCAGGTCCTGGTTCCTGGCCCAGGTTCAAACCACATTTGTTCCTGAAATCTGTTTCAGGGTTTTCTTGGCGAAGCGCGCGTGTGCAGAGCCACGTGCACGGTGGCACCGGCTCCCAGCACAGCCAGCGCCGAGGTCACTGTGCCAGCCTGGGACCGAGCTGGGGGCCTGGGTGCCCCTCCTAAGCACACTCTGGGCAAGTCTGGAACTAGATGATCAGGGGAACTGGAACCAGGTGAGCTTTACGGTCCCTTACAACCCAAACCACCCCATGGTTCTGTGATACACTGGACCATCTCCCAGTTTGATGCCCATTTAAGAGATGAGGAACTAAAGGGTTTAAAACAGCCCCGTGACACACAGCATGTTTTTTGCTGATGGGTGGAAACTTCAGCAAGACATGAGCCCCGGGGAGCTGGACTGCACCACCCACAGCTACAGGCAGTCGGGAAGAGGAGCTTGGACTGGAAACAGTGACAACCCGTGCTCCTGTCCCAGGAACAGCCATGCATGGATGGTTGTTTCCATCCAGAGGTCCGAGCTGCTCTCTGGGCATGGGATTAAAGGGCTCCCTTCTGCAGGGAGCAGTGCAGGGTTGTGCTGCTGCCTGACAAGGCCGTTTCCGACGGGATGCACGTGGGACACATCTCCAGGCAGGCTTCGGAGAGAGATGCGGAGCACTGCGGAAGTGAGCTCAGATGGGAAATTGTTCCAAGAGATAAAGAAACAAGTTGGAAACCAAGCTGCAAAATAGACAGCACAGGAAACAATAGCGCTTCAGATAGGCTTTCCAATTTCCCACAGCTGTGCCAGGAGTCCAGGGCTTTGTCCCAGGGATGCTCACGGGTTCTCCCCCCTCAGACATGCTGGGAGGAGGTGCAGGCTGCTTGCTCGCTCCTGCCTCTTCTCTTTCAAGATCTTACACGCATTTGCTGGTTGTTTAAATGAGAGGTTGGGGACCAAGTCCTTCAGGTCTCATTAGGTAAGAGTTTAGCTCTGTGATGACTTCAAAGGCCAGACAGGATCCCGCACCAGTAACAGAGAGAGGCAGATGGGATGTCGAAGGCGTGGGAGCCCCACGGTCCATCCCCTGCTTGCCTCAGTGAGTCCAGTGAAGTGATGCTGCTTCACAGGAGCTGCCCAGGATGCTGCCAAAGGCCGTCCCTGCCTCACGATCTCTGACGGCCCCTCCGTGCCACCGAGGCAGAAAAGGACCCTCCTGTCTCTGCAGCAGACCATCCAGACTGGTCAGTCACCGACCGCAGCGCTCTCCTCATCTCATCCCCCAGCTCCCCAGCCAGGGGCTGGGATGGGCCTTTCTGCCTCTCTGCAGAACCTCCATGATTTTCCATCACTCTGGCACAAAGTCATTAAAGGGCCGAGCTATCATTAGGGCATCTCCATCACACAGAGAGCACTGCAAGGCCACTAACGATCGAGACAGGGAACATTGGACTTCCCTTCGCTGCTGCTGCACAGCCCATAAATAACCCTGTCTTGGGCTGTTTTGGCAGAGCTAGGAGGTGTTTGGAGGAGCCCCTGCCCTGCTGCTCCCAGGTCAAAGCTTGGAAGTGAGAATTGACCCTCGATCTCCCAAGCAAAGGTGTTCTTTCCTGATATATAAGCATTAACTAGCTAATGATTACAGAGACACAGCTCCCCGGGGAGCCAGTGCACGAGCCTCAGCTCAGATACCGAGTGCCAAGGTTTTGCTTTGGCTGGATCCAGAGCCAGTTGAAGCTGATGGCTTAGCACAGGTAAGCCAGGATCAACCTCTATGGCAAAGGTGTCAGGAGCAGCCCCACAGTGGAAATGACAGAAAGGATGTTGCTTTAAAGCATAAGATTGCTGATGTCTTCCTGCACATCCCCTTCCTCACGCCTTCCTGGGCAGCCCTGTGACTGTCTGACCAACACCTGCCGCACGGGGAGCCTGGGCACATGTTGAGCCACTGCATTCTGAGGGGTGTCTCCAAGCCTGGCAGGGACAAATGGGTTCCCATCATTAATGGCTGGGTCTTGGGAAGGTTTGCCACGACTCAGTTCTCACACTGGTCGTGCTGGCAGTGGGTATCTCCTCGGCTGAGAGGAGAGCAACAAAGACCCCCAGCACCTCCTCCTCTGGGAGCACCAGCTGGGCAGGAGAAAGAAAAATCAAGTCTTTTGTTGCCACCTTCATGCAGTTTCATAGAGCGCTGCTGGCTATGTGCTGTCCTGTCCCTGTCCCTGCTGCACAGGCAGGAGCTCACCTCAGGGAACCCTGTGCTCTGCACCCTCCACTGTCCCCAGCTCCTAATGCCACAGTGCAGTGGAACCTGTCTTGAGGGACCCCCTGGCTGCATGTCACATCACGTCCCTTCCATTGCATCACTTCTGGGGAGCCAGGAGGATGGGCCATGGCACACACAGGGCAGCACAACCTGCTCCCTGCCACCTACAACCCTTACTGCTGCTCAACATCTTTGGGACCAAGACCAGGACCACAGTCACCTCCTGGCATCAAGTCCAGGGCTGAGCCCTGGCACGCCACAGCTGCCACCAGGGTGAGGAAGGGCCAGGGAAGAGTGCACTGTGCAGGGCCAGCAAAACAGAGGGAGATGCAGCAGATCCCCACTCAGTCCAGCAGGTCTCACACGAGGCTGCACAGCTCCCTGACATGATGCCCAGCACCAGAAAGGACCATACCAGGATCAGCACCACAAGATGCCAGCCCCCTAGCACACCTGTCCCCATGCACACAGCCCTGCACAGCGGCCTCATCCCTGCAGGTTGCCTCCCGTGTCCATCCCAAGTCGCCCCAGGATGCAGCACACCCTGTCTGGGCAGTGAGCAGGGTAAAATCTCATCCCGACCCCAGCGTGGCTCAGAGCAAAACCCACAATGCTCTTCCATGGCACTGGGGGCTGTGACAGTGGGGACACGCCACTGCCACCACTTGCAGCCACACAGGGGTTGGATCGCCCAGGCTGCAATGGGGAACTTCCCGACAGGATGAAGTCTTAAACTGGAGAAGCTGAGGCTCTGCAGCCCCCCAGCAGAAGAGCCAGCCGGGCACGGCAAGGGGCAGGCGAAGGGCACGGCGAGGGGCACGACTTGCCAGGTCCACCAGGGCTGGACACTGGCTCCAGAATCACCGGTGAACAAACACGGCAAGGGAAGCGGATCACGAGACATCAAAGCAGGGGGGCGATGAATATTTCATGTCCTGGCCTACATACAGCCCGGCTGTCCCCGCCCTGCGCTCCCGGGGGTCCCCCACAGCCCCTGAGCACAACAAAGGGGAGTTGCAGGCAGGCGGGGCCGCCCCACCGGACCCTCCGCAGCCCCAGCTCTGCCCCGCCAGGCAGTGACACCCGCAGCCGGACCCACGGCTGACCCACCAGACCGTGTGCATCCCGCTGGACCCACAGCCGCCCCACCGACACCAGGCGCCAGACCGCCAGCATCCTTGTGAGGACCCGCAGCCAGCTCTCCGGGCTGTGGGTTATCCCATGCTGCTGGACCCACAGCTGCCCCACGGCAGCCTGGGCATCCTCGGCTGGACCCATCGCCTCCCCGCCGAACTGCCAGCGACCCCGATCGCACCCACAACCAGCTCGCGCCACCGCGGGCATTCTCCCGCCGCCCCGCCGGACTCCTCTGCGGGCATGCCCC
>VZRR01006903.1:221693-237413 GCA_013398015.1 Oreocharis arfaki | reverse complement strand
GATGTGTTACCTGGAAGCCGGAGCTGGTAACACAAAAGGGATTGTCAGGAGGTTGAAACCCGGCTGGGTTGCAGTTCGCTTTATTCAGCGGCTCTAACACGCGGCGAATTGCAGGGGAAATGCTGTTTTGTCGGGTTCTGTACCTCCCTATCCCCAGGAGGGACACCTCGCCTTCCCAGAGGGCTGCAACCCACGTTCCTCCTGCTCTGAAGTCAGAAGGAGGCAAAACTTCAGATGGAAATGCAAGCAAAGATAAACCACGTCCTGGGCCTCTCTGGGAACCCGGAGAACTCAGTGGGGCCCTTTGGAGGCAGCACAGGCACGCAGCGCTGTCTGTGCTCCGCTGGGGCATCTGTCCCGTTTATGGGTTAACACCCCCCACCCCCGGTGCCTCCTGCAGTCGGAGCCGGCCTCCAAAACCAGGCAGAGTGGAGCTGTGGGTGTTCCTGGCGGGTCCAGTCCCCAGCTGGCAGCATCACCCCCTCGAGGTGTGTGTGTCCCCGAGTTCCACTCAGGCAGGTGGGCACACGGGAACAGTTCCACCCATCCCTCCCGCTGCTCTTCAGCACCTTCCCCTTTCAGCAGCAGCAGGAGGTGGGAAATGCCCAGTTTTCCCCTGGCACAGAGCAGTGCCGGGGTGCACACACGGGCTCCGGGCTCAGCCGGGTGTCCCGATGCCTGCACCCAGCCCGTCGGGGCTGCCCGACCAGCTCAGCGGCGCTGGCAGCCCTCCCACCTCCCCCACTGGCGATCCTATGAAGTGTTCCCTGTCACGTTATCCTCCAGGGAGAAAGGGGGTGAAGCAGTCCCCTCCTTAACCCCCCATTTAGCTCTTTTATCCGGCACGCTCGGCTGCTGGCCAGCTCCAGCGACCCGTGTATTTCCACAGCCAGCACCACCTCCGCCATCCCTGCCCACCCTTCCGACCAACCCCGCGGCCACTCCGAGGGGGTTTTCCGAAAAACCTCCTTACTCCGAGCAGGATCTGACACTTCAGAAACAATTTGGGAAGTTAACAAGTTTTAGAGAACTACGTTGTGGAGTTTTTCTTTCTGTTTCCCACTCCCCCTCGCCTTTTGAGTTATTAAAAAAATAGTTCCCATGACACTGGCGAAGGCCAGCGAATCCATGAGTCACCAGGAACAAGGAGTCATGCACGCGCCGATCCATCACCCCTGGCCAGCACATTGTGAGGGGCCCTTCCCTGGGAGGAGCTGACGATAAGGTCCCTCCAGCCGGGCAGGAGACGCTTTCCCTCTCGGTTCCCTCCCAGGGCTGGGCGAGGCCGGCCGGGCTCCCCGGACACCCGTGGCGAGTGTGGTTTGGGGGGAGCAGCCCTGCCTGCTCCGTGCCGGAGCACCGAACCGCAGCCCGATTTGTTCCGAGGCTTGGGGGGGAGGGTGTTAATTCTTAGCCCACCCCCTCTGCTATTCAGCTGGCGTGGGGATGTGCAGGGAAGGATTCTTCATCCGACGCGGAATGAAGGAATTCACCCGGCGGTGTGGGACAGTCCCGGGCGCTGCTCTGCTCACCGCTATGGAAGTATTGCAGGGAAAAGAGAGAGTCACACCAATGCCCGGGGAGCCCCACACTTTCTCATGGCACACACAGGCAGGGACACGGGGACACTCCCCTGTGTCTGTCCCTCCCTGTCCCGGGAGCACCCACTCGGCAGGCCTGGAGCGCTGCCGGAGGGGAGAACCCCCCGGGGGAGCGGGGACCTGGCTCCAGCCCCGGGTGAGCTGCTGAGGATGACTCAGCCTCTACTGGATCCAGACCCAAATCTAAGATGCAATTATGACTTATAAATATTTGTATTTTGTTTTTCTCTTTTGCAATCAACTTCTTTTCTCCAGGCTGTCCTCCCAATCGGAGTTCCCATCTCTGGCGGTGCCGGCCCATTGCTGGAAGGAGAACACCCACAGCACTGTGCCTTTCAACGCGCCACGCCAAGTCCACAACACAACCCCTTCGTCTCCTTCTTCTGAGATGGTGCCAATGTGCAAATCTAAAATTACAAACAGACACTCTCTAAACTCAGACTCTTATCTTTTGGGCTCAGATGCTGGAATGTGCCCTCACAGGACTGACATTAAACATGCAGTGCTGGTGATACTGCGATTTCAGACCATTTAAGCCACCCAGCACACCTCAGGACACTCCTGGCTCAGACATGAGGTCCTGAGCCAGACAGACACTCCCTGGCCACCCACTCCCCTTTGCCTCCTGCCTCACTCCAAATATTTATCTTTAAGCAGTCTAATGCACAATTATTACTTTTTTAACCCCACCAGGTATTTCAGTCTCTCATCCAAAACTTATTTTCTTGATATGATTCCTCACTTCTAAATAGTGCTGATAAAACCCTCCCCAGAGAGAGGAAGAGGGTTACAGAAACCGAAAACCAGGTACTTTCAATTTGAACAAAAGTAGCACTGAGCATTTGCAGCGGCTCGGTTATTACAGGACGTCTTGAAATGATACTTTAAAAAGAAATGAAGACATGCTCAGGTATTTCTGCCTTTTCTTGCTGACCTTTACACAAGTTTCATCAGGAACAAGAAGAATGAGAGTTACTGTGGGCAGATGCTGTCATGCTCATGAGTAAGTAAGTAAGTACGTGGTTCCTTCCCCCTCCAGGTGTGCAGATCAAACTGCTCCACAGAGCTCCTGAAATCCTCCTGCAAGGTAAGAGGGTGCTTGTTGGGTCCGGTATTTGATCTGAGCCCTGACCTCCCCAAAGTAACTGTGGATTTACAACAAAACATCTATTCATCTCCAGCCAGATTTATTTTTAAGCATCCCCTTGGCACGCGTTAATAAGTTTTGTCTATTGGATTCTGTTCCTGAGGCTGCACTTTGCTCACTGCAAATTCCAAATATAGTGGCAGGAATTATTACTATTAATAATATAATGGTTGTGTTTGAGATGCTGGACAGAGAGAGAGAGAAAGAGATGCAGCCATGGCTCTTGCCCTGAGATTTTACAAACACTGAGCTTTACAGCCCTGCAAATGGTGAGTGTGAGATGGGAAATGATCAGCACCATCATCCCCGTTAGGGAAGCTGCAGTTTCAAGCTCAGAAGCTGATTTACTAAGGGGGATTGACCAGAATAACCCCTGCAGCATGAGCCATTTGGCAATATTTCATGCTAGAAATGCTCATTCTGGCCATTCTCTCCCACACTGAGCATCAGGGCTGCAGGAGGTGAGCAGCAATCGCCAGCATCCTGCAGGTTATAGGATAAAAAGGAGCAGCTGAGAAGAAATTACCAGGAGGGCTCAGGACCTGTTGTGTCCCTCAGTGTGGTGACAATCTGCTGTGCAAAAGGGGCCCTTAGCCCCAGCCAGGAAGTGTCATTGCAAAATTCCCAGGGGGAAAGGGCTGCAGGGAAACCACTGACTCGGTGACATGCAAATATTTAATAAGGAGGCACTGAGTTCAACAGCTGTGGGCTGAAATTATCTGCATGGTCAATAAAGGCACAACATTTCCTGTCAGGTTTCTGACTGATGAAATATGCTTCAATACAATCTGAATTAAGTATCTTGGAATAGCTCATTTGGGCAAAAATACGACACATTTTGCTTCTTGCCTCAGCTCAGCATGAAAGCCACACAGAAGATGTTGCCATCTCCCAGCATGGAAATTCTGCTTTTTGGCCAGTCTTAGTATCCATAGAAAAGAGCAATTCAGAAAAACCCCAGGAAGCTCATCCAGATGAGATTTATAGTGCTGCTTCTGGCTTGATTTGGTAGCAGAGCAGTAGAGGATGGCTGGCTGCTGCAGAGCTCTGGTGGCCACATCCAGGCGACCCTGCCCCAGGGCTGTGACGTTCCCTCCCTGCCAGCACCCAGCTGCTCGCTGGCCCGCCTGCAGCCTGAGCAAGCAGAGCCGGAGCAGACACGAGGGTGTTTCCCCTTAGTCATCCAGTCTTGGTCCTCTGAGCAAGGGATGGGCGAAGGAGGCCAAAGCCTGAATGTGAAAAACTTAAACCATATGATATTTGGATCCGAGCTCAGTTTAAAACAAGTGAGGGGGGAGGTAGGGACTAGAACTGCCTGCAGCTTCTCTCAAAATCTGCTCTTCCTGCCCAGGCCTGACGCTGGGGGACATCTGCTTCAGCCACCACACGAGCCACCACAGCATCACCAGTAGCTGCTCCGTGGGAACCACAGCCCTGAGGAGCCTCTCCTGCACAGAGCCGAGCAGCCACAGTCCGGCCCTTCGGCTACAGCGTGGGCCCAGCCAGCGATGGACAGGGCTGCCCTCAGGGAGCCAGAGGGATGTGACCCCACAAGCTCCACACCAGCAGCACAGCTCCAGCACGGCCCCTGCCTGTGCTGCCAGAGCTGAGGCACAAATAGCAGCAGGAAACGTCTGGAGCTGATTCCTGGAGCCGAGGGAGCGGCTTTGCCTGCAAGAGCTTGACAGTGCCTGTCGTCCTCTGGACTTTGGCTCATGGCAAGGTGAATTTATGAGCTTGGGATGGCTTCTGCAGAAGCAGCAGCCAAAGGGAAGGCAGCAGGAACAAGCCTTGGAGCCAGAAACACCTGGGTTGTAGCTTGGGCAAGATATGTCTCAGGCCATTGCTGATGCCTTCCATGGCCCCAGTCCATGCACTGGGACTGGCTGAACTTGACACAGCCATGGCAGCTCAGAGGCTGGGACAGCCTCTGGCAAGACATGGAGATGTCCAGAGCACAGGTTTCACAAAAAGGAATGCTGTGCAAATAGGCCTTCCAGCAGAGCACGGTGCTAAGGACACAGCTCCTTGCCTGGAGCTGGGGAAAAGTGAGAGCCCTGCAACCCTTCCACCCATAGCTCCCCCATTTGGGAGCTGAGCGCCTCTCGTACAACGAGAGACATTAACCAGGCAACAGAAGCTTTAAAAAAGCAGAGCAGATGTGACCCAAAGCAGGTTTACCTTGTACCCACCCACCAGAAAGGCTGGACTGAAGCCATGGAGGAGCCCATCAGCCTCTGTGCTCCAACCCTCTGTTCTGCATCGCTCAGTCCTCACCTGGACTGTGGTTTCCCAGGGATGGCAAGCAGGGTGCAAGGGGCATCAAAGCCACACCAGGGCCTCCAGGCAGTAAGTGAAACCAGGCAAGCTGTGAGGAGGGAAGTGAGCACTGCGAGAGGTTTGGGACTGCACCAGACAAATCCTGCGTGTGCTGGTGAGGAGCAGGCTCTGAGCGGGTGGTGTGGAGCACACACAGCACCACAGCACTCGCTCAGCACGAGCTCGGAAGTGTGGTGTGTGATGGGTTTGGCTCCTCATGGCTTAGAGGGATGATGTGCTTGGCACAGCTCTCTGGGTGTACCCGAGGCTCCCAAGGCAGGGAAAATTCCTTCCCCAGCTGTTGCATCTGCTGGCTGAAAAAATCATCACCAAAGATTACAAAGGGACACCTTCCTCCATCCTGGATGCTCCTCCACCTGTATCAGTCCTTGCCAGCAGCAGGTAAGGCCCACTGTCACTGGCAGGTAAAATGTGTCTGCAAGGACAGAACAACTGCAGTGGACGTGAGTCTACAGGCTGGAAGCAACAAAAGGGGTCATGGGAGTGATTTATGGTGACAGAAAAGCCACAAATTGGGAAGAATCATCATGGAATGGGAAAATCAGCTGAATTTCAAGGGAGAGGCAGGAAGCCGATTTCATTGCCCTGCAATTGCCAGCGCCAAGCAAGAGACACTTGGAGCAGCTACTGCACAGTGGCCTGGGTACCAAAAGCCAGAAAACACCCCCACAAACCACAGCTCAAAAGCCACAAACTGCCACAGAAGAGCCGGACCTTGGACCTGCAGTGACTGTCAGCTGGAGGAGGAATGCAAACACTGATTACAGCCCACGTCTGTGACCAGGAAGAAAGGGAATGCTTCCCAAACAAATCATCCCTCATGGCTGCATGAGGAAGAGGAGGGTCAGATCCTTTCCCAGTGCCAAGGCCAGCATTCAAGCTAATCATCAAACACACAGCAATGCTCTGTACTCCAGCACTCTCCATTCATCATCCCATTTTCTCACTGCAGTCAGTCTCTGATGCCTCATGAGATTAATAAACAAACAACTAAATCAATACAGTCATCTCAATCCCTGCAGGCCTCAGGCTGTAAACAACACAACTTCTGCCTGAAAGAAGTATCAGTGTGGAAGAGATGCTCGCAGGGGAGAAGTCCAGCACCCCAGCTCCCAGCTGTCCAAAAATTAACACATGCACGCAGCAGAACAGTTGAGCAGTGCCCTGGCAAACAGAGATACTGAGCAGGTCCTCCCCTCCTACAGCTTCCTTATTGTCTCCTCAAGCACTGGTAGATAGCCTGACCCTCCCTAAACCCAGGCACTGAAGGAGTATTTTCATTATTCATGACAGACTGGGAAATAATCTGAGCTTATTGACTTGACAAGGGGGCTGCTCTGCAAACATCAGTGCCTGGTGGGGCCTCGGGCTCTTCAGTCCTGTCGGCAGGGAACCTCACCAGAATCTCTCTGAAGCAGAGAGAGGCATGTGTATGAGAATGAAAGTAAATTAGGTCTGAACAAGATTAACAGGGATTTAATTGAACTATGTGAACTGGAACTCCAGTCACGAGCTACTTATTAGCCTGTCTCAAGGGATTGTGCTGCTGGTACTGGGGGAGCACAAGGATGCATTGTGAGTGTGGGCCAGCTCCAGGGGACAGCCATGGCCACAGCCCTTGAGAAGAACGTGGCCAGAAAGGCAGAGCTGCTTGAATGTGATCAAAACAGAGGAAAGAACTCCCAACTCCCAGCTGAGGCACGTCCTGCTGAGGGACAGGAACTCTGTGACACACATTGGCAGAGGAAATCCAGCCCTCAGCCAGCTCCTGGCTTTGGGTGGCAGAGCAGGGTGTGGCTGCAGAGGTGCTGCCTACTGGCAGGTACCCGGAGACAGACCTTTGAAAACCTCCCCTTCAATAAAATTGACTTAATGAGGTCTTCAGCTCCCTTTGGGATGTTAATTACAAAACAGCCTGGAGAAAAGTGCTTGGGAATTAAAGGAGTTGCCACACTAGTCCTTCTCTGTGCTTTGGTTTTCTGGTGAGAGAACCAGCAGACACTTGCCAGAGCTTGGCTACTAAGAACCAACAAACACTTGCCAGAGCTTGGCTACCACATTGGTCTCGCTGCAGCCAAGAAGAGCCACCAGACAGCCCCATGCTCCAGCCATGCAAACCTGAGCTCCAGCCACACACCGAGGGGCTCCTGAAAATCCCTACTGCCAGCCTACTGAATCCCCATCTAATCCTCTGCTTGCATTATTAACAAATGATGCCTTTATTATAGCCACCTTCATGGGGGCTCTTGGAGCCAAAAACCTCTCATGAGGGGCAAATTGATTTAGTCACTGGATGGTTTCCTCCTTCCTTCCAGGAAGGTGAGGCTGCGTTGGGAGATAGTTTGCTACTTCCAAGTCAAACCCAGATACAGATGCATGCATGCCTGACAGTATTAACTAACCAATTTCTCACAGATTAAAGGATCTGAAAGGATTTCCTTTAATGGATCATTTTAATGAATAGGTTATTTATGTTCCTGTGTTCCTATAGTCTGGGAGTTCTGGCAGCTTTCACCGTGAATGTGAGAGAACAGGCAGCACAACTTTAAACACGGATTTCTTTTTAAACAAAGATTCTGATGGCATTTATTACACATTTCAAGATAAACTAAAATACATGGGTTATTTGTAATCTCTACATACTCTAAGTTCAGCAAACAAGAGCATTCAAATAGGTATAAAGCTGTCAGGAACAGACTGGGGAATTTATCTTCGTCCCTCTTCCCCCCAACAAAACCAAACCCCACCATCCATGATTTCCACTGAGCAATGAGCCAGCCTGCAAATAGCTGGATGTAGACATTGATGTAGTAGCTGCTATTTCAGGCAACAGCCACACAGTGCCCACTGCTAACTGGTTCTGAGCTGTAGAAGTGACTCTGTATTTCGGATAACATGTGTCCTGTGACTCCACTAAAGCATTAACCCCCCTGCTTTAGGTAACCTGCAGAAGCTGGAATTTACATAAAACCATCCTTGTGTATTAAAGTGGAAAGAGTGATCTGCAGTACCTACTCAGGGCTTTTCTTTGCCCTGCAGATCAGAGACAGAGCACGGGTCTGTCATGGAAGCTCATGGCACAACACTGTTCTTTGTTATTTGCGTGGGAACTTTTTGTAGCATTTCTTTGAAATGAAGAACTTAAAGCAATTCTAGAGTGCTTGTGTCTCCTGTGCTTTGTTCTGTCCTCCTGCTATTGCCTTCATGTAGATTAAAAAAAAAAATTTAAAAGCAGAATTTAAAGCAGAACTCCAAGCTGGATTTTAAGAACTGCAACTTGGTGCCAGCATTCTGGCTAAGGGAAGCAGAGAGCCTAGAGCAGGGAAGTCACACTGGTACTGGGATCCATCTGTGACCCCCAGCAAATGCAGGAGTGAGCAGAGAACGTGGCTGTTCTCAGCACTGATGGTTTCTGTCAACGTGTTGTGCATGTCCTGTTAAAGAACACACACCTGGGCTCACCAGGCACTTGTGACTCGAGGACGGGAGTCTGTGTATGCAAAGAGGATCACAGACTTGCAGCCCTGCCAGGGAGAACCCTTCCTTCAAAGCTGCTCTGAACCCTGGGTGCGCCTCAGAGAGCAGGTTCTCCTCCCATTGACTCATTCCTGATCAAACAAACCAAGATGTGAGCTGGCATCAGGAAGCTTGAGCTGCCCTAGAGAGACTCCGTGGCTACGTCACCACCTATCTCCTTCCAGTCCTGTCTAGCCGTATTTAAATCCAACACTGGATTGTCCCTGGGCCTGGAGAGCCAGAGCCCGAAGGAACACGGTGTCTGTGTCTCCTGCCATACAGTCATGGTACACAGCCGGCCTGCCACCCCTTGGATCTTAAAAATACCACATCTCCTCAGGCTGAGAACGTATTCACCCTCAGGAGGAATTCAGCCAGAGGAGATGGAGCAGATTGTGGCAGGGAAGGCTGGGAGGGAATTTGCAAGTGCAATGAACCCCAGCTGTGTTGAAAGAGGGCCCATGGTCAGGGATCAGCCAGCTGGCAGGAGGGTTTATCCATGGCACAGCAAGGCAGTGCTGGCTGATACACCACCAGTAACCCATCCCCAGGCTCCCACCTCAGCAGCTCTTCTCCAGCACGCAGTGCCTGGCCTTCCCAAGTTTCCAAGAACAACTCCACTAGCACAGGCATTAAATTCTGCACCTTCCAGAGCCAAATTGTTTCCTGATTCTTGTAGTCATCGCAATCCCCACCACAGCCTCAGCTCCCTGAAATGGACCTGCTTTCAAAGGTGGGAATAGAAAGGAAGAGTGCATGGGTGGGGAACAAGAGGCAGCGACGCTGGGGAAATGAAAGCTTTCATCTCCAGTAGTCTGGAATCTGGTGAGTTATTACCTAAAGAATGAAAGAATATGACAAAGGCATTATGATTAAGCCATAAAATGCAGCCATGTATTTCAGACTAGATGACAACAGAGATGAATACAAAGCTGTGTAGTGTGGTACTCTTGAGCCATTTGATCCCTCTGCCTTCAAAAAACACAACACAAACCGGTATCCAAAGTAGCAAACCCATGCTCCACTTTCCACAGGGACTTCACTACAAATCCCAGCCAGCATGGAGGAGCCAGGACAACAGCCCTCTCCACCCATCAGAACTGGAAGAAGTCACTTTAATGGTGACTGACACATTAATCAAGTCAAATGAAGTCCTGGATATGTGAAGTTCTCTTTGCTTGTAAGAAATCTATGGCAGAACCCCGACCCTTCCACTCTTCTAAGTTTCTTCTCCCTTGCCCCTGAAAAAGTAAAAGATGGCAGTGCCGGAAAACCATTAACAGAGAAAGTTGCCTTTGATGTTGTCTCTGAGGAAGCATGATTATAGGTGGTTATTTGGTCTTTGGAGGCTCATCAGTCACACCTCTATCGTTTCTTTTTGGTTTCCTTCTTGGGTTTCTTGCTTATCTGTGGAGCAGTTGCCTTTGGCTTCTTCACCGTCTCAGAATTCTTGGGCTCAAAACTGTCCGAGTCCTACAAGAATCAGTAAGAAACACTCAGTAACTATTTTTTTCACCATTTGCTGACAGGTTGCTTTGAGGATTTGAGTATAAGCCCGAGGAAACAAGTGCTGGGTATCTCTGTTGGAACACATTGATGTCAAACTGAGGCCACATTTAACGAGACTCGAGCAGCAGCATCTCTGCTCCTTCTGCATGTGCCTTTTGATGAGTGTGAGTTTCTGCACAGAAACAGCTTGTTACCAGAGATGCCATTAAAAACTTAAGTATCTAAACCAGGCTTTGGAGAAGAAAAACTTTGAAGGCAAGAAGAAAATCAACACTAAATGAAAACTATTTGAATTAGGAAAAGATAACATATAATCACCAGGGTGCATGGAAACAGTCAGCAGGCACTTCTGCCAAACATTAATCACTATCATGTGCAAGACAAAAAAATATTCCCCAAAGCAGCAGTGAGAATATGAAGCTCAGAGCCTCTAAACCAAGCCTAAAATCCAGGGAGGGAGTTGCAGGCAAAGCTTTCTTCACCTGAACTAACAAAATACTGAGATGTGATGCTTGTTTCCTTCCGAGAAGATGAGAGATAATATTGCACCCATGGGAAATAAAGTCTAGTTATCTTGTGAAAACACAAGGGAACAGTGCCAGTCTCCTCTGAGAAAGCACACACATGCAGATTGCCTCCTTTCATTAAATGCATTTGAGTATAAATATTGCTTTAGCATCTTGGGTTCTCTCAGCCTGAGTGTGCCAACTGGAAAAGGACACACAAAAAATGGCTGAGCAAGACGTGTGAGTTTCAAGCTTCCAAGCCAGAGCTCCAGATAATGGAGGGGGAGGCAGCATCTGACAGTGTCCTTTTAATCAAAGAGCTTGGTTCAAACGTCTCTCAAGTTACTGGGCTATTACATCTCACATCTGTGTGGCTTTCCAAGGAAGGAGACTTGGCTGGCTTTCCAAAGGCTGTGATCAGTGCACAAGGAGCTGGCAGGCTCCAGGGACACGGTTATTACTCAGGGATGCAGAGTGCTGCTGCCATAACATGAACACTGCTGCCTTCTAATGTCCAAACCAAGATAGACTTCAAAGTTTGAAGCTCCAAGACTGCAAAGTTCCTCAATATCCTATCCAGATTCAAGCATCATTCACAAGGTTCATCACATCACACCAGCACTTAAAGGTGGAAAAATTGGGTCATGAACTTTAATCCTTCACTCTGTACCTCATCTCAAGGCACTCCCTTCCTCCACCAGGCTGAAAATTTCCATGCTTCCTCTGCACAGGAGGGAGCAAACATGGCAATAAAGAGTCTGAAAACAAGACTCTCCATGCTGAGCTGTTACTGAAAATACACCATATGCCTTCAGACAACATCTGTATCAAAGCACCTAACTTGCAGCCTGATCACTAGCACTGAAATAACTGTCCCCAGCACCAAGGACATTTTTCTCTTTTATGAGAAAAGCCAGGCAGGTGCAGGACGTCCCTCAGTCTAGAAGAACAGCTCACCTCAACCTTTCCCTTTCACCTTCTCCTGTGCCAGCTACATCAGAGGACCCTCGGGCACTGGATGGGATGTCAGTCTTGAACACTGTTTTCCTCACCTTCAGGATATAGTAGAAATTTCACCTGCATCTTACTTCTAAAAATCACACACAAACTAGGGCCCAGAGTAATTTTCTGAAAGGCAGGTCCTGCAAAGGGGATGCCCTGCCTGGCAATTAATGAAGCAAATCAGCAGCACCATGACAATGTGGGTTGGGACAAAGCCTTCTCTTGAAGGCAGGAACTGCACATGCATTTAGCACCTTGTAAGTGCTTCAGGTTGCTTTTTCCACTGATCTTAAGAGAAACCCTGGTTCAGATATTTGTTTCTGACTTTCCTATCTGGTGGTAAATCACAAGACAAAAGCTGGAGGTGGGAAAGCCAGAGGGAAAGGAGAATGAGCAATGAAACTGTCATCAATCCCAGGGGCAGCTGTGTCTCCATTAGCTACTCAACATTCCCTCCCATGCTGATTTCTCTGACTCTGCCCATCTGCATCAATATTAAAGAGCACTACTTACTGTCTTGTGGGACTTGGACACGGGCAGGATTATGGCGAGCACACAGATCAGCTGGAAAATGGCTCCAAAGAAGAGTCCATAGCGTAGCACATTCTCCATGAACGTGGGCTCGGGGATTTCGGGTGGGGAGAAATCCAACTCTGCAGCCATTGTCAGTGCACCCTTCTCCTCTACTGCTCTCAAGAAGACTGGTTGCTGCAAGGGGGAAAATACAGAGCAATGTTTGGCATCATCCTTTCGCTTTCTGTTATCCAAAAATGACAGACTCCCTCATGGAGTTTTGAAGATACTCTTGATCTACAGGAGCAATAACAAAAAGGCGAAAATGAAAGCTGTGTTTAATTTGGGTGCTTGTCTTTTGTCACCTGCCTACAAAAATAGCCCTCAACTGCTGGTTTCTTCCTGAAGTTGATCCCACATGCAAGGTGATTACTATTTATTTTTACTTACATTGTCTATGTGGTCACAGCCTTGTTGTTTTAGATGCTGTACAAACCCAGCTACTTAAACCACACAGAAGCAGAGCTGCTGAAGGCAGAGGAACGACTTATGTGTACAAATTTAAGTGTGGCTTTAGTGGCTGGTTGCACTAAGCCCCATATAACCTAAAACAGTCACACAGGTAGTTTGTGGCAGAGTTAAATATTGATCTCCTGGGTCCCAAGCTTCTCAGCCACGAGACCATCCTTCTTTCCTCCCTTTATCTTTTGCTAATGGAGTTGTCAATTCATTCTATGAATGACTAATGGCTTTTTACAACGAGGGAGAACTCTCCTGCCAGAATTGCTGGAGTATGCCTCAGCAAGTCCCCAAAGGGAAATCCAATTAGTCTGAGATGCCATCACACTTAGCTGTGATTACTGCCCCACTCGCTTTTCCTGACCTGGATGATCCCAGTGTGCATTTCCTGGATCAGCACTGCTCACTGATAGTTACAATTCTCTGTATCACTAAAGCCTGGCTGTGAGCTCAGTTTGTACGCTGAGCCTGCCTCCTAGAAATTATCTCAAAATAATTCTCCAATATAAATCTCCAAAGCAGGCTCTGCATTTCTCAGGCTGGGAGGAGACTGTTACAATCTGCAGATGTGACCCAGTCCAGAAGGATGGTAAACTTATCATATAATTCCAGCAAAGTTATAGCTGATAAATTTGAGAATCAACAGCTCAATGCCATTGCATAAAAGAGGCAAATATCACTTGCTGACATACTAAAAGGAGAGGTACATAAATTACAAAAAATAATTATTTTGTTTTCATTCAGCTGAAGCACAGAAAGTTATTTTAAATTTTAAGACTGGAAAACATTTCCTACTGCACAGACTGCCAGCCACTGGAATAGAGAGACTGTGGAATCCCTGCTACCGGTGGCTCAGAAGAGCAGATCAGATAAGCACTGGCCTGGGATGGGGTGTGGGTTTATATAATTCTGCCTTTGAACCAGGAGATAAAAATAAATGACCTCTCGAGGTCCTATCCAGGTCTGTACTTCAGTGAAAGAAAATGTTTCTAATTCTGATTAAAACTCAGTCAGCAAGGGCTGTGTGGGACCTGTACATGAAGCAAGAACACGCACTGGCCCACGCAGGCTCAGCCAGTCCCAAAGGCTGCGCAGTGCTGTGAACAAAGCCTGCATGCATGTGGCTCACCCCAGCTGCTCTTGCCTTTTAAAGCACCCCCCTCCCAACCCACTGAGGCAGCAGTTCCTAAGCAAGAAACAGAATCACCTCTGAGGTGCATTTATCTCATCAGGATAACTTTTGAAAACTATTATGGCCCGTCCCTGTCCTCAAACACAGCAGGAAGGGATGAATGAAGGGTTCCTTCATTCCTCACCTGGAGTTTTCTCAGGGCAAACTCCTACTGATAATCCTGACTCACACACCTGAAACACAACACACAGACATAAACGAGAAAAGGAAACAGACACAATGAAAACAAAAAATCTCTGTTCTCATCTTCTACAACTCTCCCCTCCGTTCCCCTCTTCCAGCTCACCTCCCTCGAGGGCATCAGTATTGCTCTAACAAATCCAGGTGACGTGACCAGCACCAAGAGCTCTCCTGCAGGCTGGCAGCAGCTGCCACCACCATTTGAAGCAGTATCCCCTGAAATATGCCCAGGGAAGACTGGGCATTGTGCTCCAACTAATTACAGCAGTGTCCTTGCTTGCACAGGCAACCCACACTCGGACCGTTGGTTTTCCTGCCCTTAGTGGAGCCAAACTCTCAGTAAAATTCCTCCGTTTTAAAAAACTCCAGTGGTTCCCACAATGCCCAAAGCCTCTGCCTCGCACCTAACCAGCAGGTCCTTGGTTGATGGAGCCTTCCTCCCTGTTCCCAAGCTCAGTTTCCCCACCTATTCCTCGGATAACATCTCTTCTCCTCCACACGTTCTCAACTGCCTTTTTCCTCAGTCCACCTCACCATGGCCACACTAAAAGCAGGTCTTCTTAAATTGCATTTAAAGACCAATAGTCCTACGCCAGAATCTGAGAGGAAGCTGCCCTTGACCCCTCCAGCATCTTCATGTGGTCTAATACCCAGTGAATAAGCTGGAGGAGTGGGAAGATCCCGTCTCTCCCCACAGAACCAGCCAGGGGCTCCTCGGGGCTGCAGCTCCTGCTTTGCTCAGTGACAGCACCACAGAGGATGTGGCTGTTCCCCATGGCTCAGGACCAGGCCCTGTGATAAATAATCAATGGATTTCCAGGATCAGGGCCACGCAGCAGCCAGGAGAGACTCAAACCTTTCTTCTTGCTGCGCTGTGTTTCCCAGCTTGACATCTTCAACACCTGGCACTATATAAATAATTAGCATAGGACAGCCTTGGGAACAGCTCAAGTAATATATATTAGCATCTTCTTGGGGTGGAAAAAAAAACACAGTGAAAGATTCCGTCAATGGACGAGGCAAAAAAGCTCAAGTTGGAATTTTTAAAGGGTTTAGCAGGTGTGGGGATGGAGCCTGGGCAATTTTTACCGGCTATTCCTATCCGCACCGCTGAATCCTTGGCCATCAGCGCGGCCGAGGAGTCCATCTGTGGGACAAGGCCCGAGGCTGGCCAGCCGTGCCCGGGCTGTGAGAGAAGTGGCTGTGCAGCCTCAGAGCGGCGACACCGGCGTCCTCCTCCCTCCGTCCCTCCATCCCTCCCGGGCCGGCCCCCGCCGTGCCGCCCGGCCGCGGAAGGACCAGCGAGGCCGCCCTGGCTCTGCACTCGCCTGCCGGGGCGATGCTGAAGCCGCCGCTGCCCCTCGCCCGCAGAACCCGCACGGCCCCGCTCACCGCCCGCTCCGCTCCGCTCCGCTCCGCTCCTCCGGCCCGCGCCGCCCCGGAACTGCTTCCCGCCCGCTGGAAGTGCTTCCGGCCCCTTCCCTAGCAACCGACCGCCCTAGCAACCGCCCCGGGAACTGTCCCTAGCAACCATCCCTAGCAACCACCCCAGGAATCATCCGTAGCAACCATCCCAGGAATCATCCCTAGCAACCGCTCCGGGAACTGTCCCTAGCAACCGTCCCAGGAATCATCTGTAGCAACCGCCCCGGGAACTGTCCCTAGCAACCACCCCAGCAACCATCCCTCGCAACC
>VZRR01006903.1:185068-221544 GCA_013398015.1 Oreocharis arfaki | reverse complement strand
CGTGTACCCTCCCGGTCAGCCACCCCAGCAACCATCCCTAGCAACCGCCCCCGGAACTCTCCCTAGCAACCATCCCTAGCAACCACCCCAGGAATCATCCCTAGCAACCGCTCTGGGAACCGTCTCTAGCAACCGCCCCAGGAACTGACCCTAGCAACCACCCCAGCAACTGTCCTTAGCAACCACACCAGGAATCATCCGTAGCAACTGCCCCAGCAACCGCCCCTGGCAACAGCCCCACACCCCCCTGTGGCACCGTGTTGCTAAGGGTGGCCTAGGGGCAGCCCAGGGCCTGAGGGGCTTGGGGGCTCCACTGCCTCGTTCCTCCCAAAAAACCCCTGGGGTTGCTCAGCTTCATGCGCTGTGGGCAGTGGAGCCTGTGGCTGCCGACTCCTCTGTGGATCACAGAATCACCGAATCAGTGAGGCTGGAAAAGACCTCGGAGCCCAGCCTATGACCCAACACTACTGTATCAACCAGACCAGAGCGCTAAGTGCCATGTCCAGTCTTTCCTTAATGCCTCTAGGAACGGTGACTCCACCACATCCCTGGGTAGCCCATTCCAAAGTCTCATCACCTTTTCTGTGAAGAAACTCCTCCTAACGTCCAGCCTAAACCTCCCTCGGTGCAGCTTAAGG
This sequence comes from Oreocharis arfaki, assembly GCA_013398015.1. Classification (NCBI taxonomy): domain Eukaryota; kingdom Metazoa; phylum Chordata; class Aves; order Passeriformes; family Paramythiidae; genus Oreocharis; species Oreocharis arfaki. The sequence continues at coordinate 220,906 of VZRR01006903.1, read as the reverse complement.
CTGTGCCCTCTCGTCCTGGCTGGGTGCCCGTGGCAGAAGCACCCCAGGCCTTTACATCTCAGGGTTAATGTACTCATGCCCTAAATCCCTGTGAGTGTTTTAATCCCACAATCAATTAAGTGGCCTTTAAGTCCTGGTGGGTTTCTCTTTATCCACAAGGTTTTCATCTGCTCCCTTGACATACTCTGGCAGCAACAATTAAGATGTGCTTCTGGCTTTGCTCTTGACAGGGACTTTATTTTTAATGTCCCGTCCAGTTTCCAGCTCTGAAATGGAGATGTCTCGATAAGATGACCTACAAAGGGAAAAATGGCTTGGGCTCTGTTTTGCCCGTTTGTGGTATTTAAAGAGTCTGATTTGTTTTGCCCTTTTCCAAACCCTAAACTATCAGAAGTTCCAGGTTGGTTTTGCTGCAGAGATTTATTACCAGAGAGCCTAAATACTTTGGGGAATACTTTACTTATCTACTGAGGAAGAAAGGTACAGCATTTGGAATAAAAGGATTTTCTAGCCTGTTACCAAACATTTGAATTAAGTGGATATTAATGATAACAATTTCAAAGATTTCCAGCAATTGGATTAGAAATCTTTCATGTTTTTTAGTGCAGAAGACTTTACAGACAACTGGAGAACACTGCTGAATGAGTGGCAGAAGCCAGAGACACTTATACACAGAAACTCTTCTGGCATATAAATCCTGAGAGAAAAATTACACTTAAATAGAGCTTTCCCTGCCCCTGGTGAGTGGCTAAGAGATAATGCCAGAGCTCAGGAAAACAGTAAATTCTGCCCTTTCACCTTCTTAGCTCCCAAACACTGAATGTTTAGGATGAAAAAAACACTGAGGAGGAAGAAATAATTCTTGAAAATGTCAGGAAGGATCTTATCAGAATGGATTAACAGACAGATAAAATTCTTCCCAGTACTACCAGTGCACTGACCGTGCTGGTGCTGCTGTCCACACACCTTCCCACAGGCTCCAGTCCTCACAGCTGGAGTTTGCAGGCAAAGGAGAAAAGACACTCCTCACTGTATATTTTATTCCTTTTCTTCTGTCCCCAACAGAAAGGGCACTACTCACTCCAAGTAAAATCAGGCAGGTGAAATGTGCAGTTTTTAGGCAGCTCTTGCCCCTTCTCTCCCTCTCTATCTCACCCCAAGGCTGCCAAACCCTCCAGGACAGCCCAGGAGTGCCCCAGCCTGGGAGCCACAAGCAGGTGGTGCCATCAGCCCGCTGTGGCTCCCCACCTTCCACCAGCATCACACTGACCCACTCCTTGCACCTGACTGTGAAATGATTAAAAAAAAAGGAAGCTGTTTATTAAAAAAAAAAGGGGGGGAAGATTTTTCCAAAGCCTACTGGGTGCAAGTGGGTTTTAAAGCTAAATTTGATTCAACAAGTGGACATGGCAATTTTGTCAGCACTCAGATCTAAGCAGGGACAACGCTCAGGCAAGAAGTCTTTCTCCAAATCCAAATAATCCTCGGCTTTTTTAGTCCTTTCTACATTTCTTCTTTGGTTTGCAGTGCGGTATTTCCTGCATGTCTTTGCAGTGAGGCCTCTTTATTCCCACTCTCTGTACGTGTGATCCCTGTGCTCCAAGGTCTTGTCATCCTCAGGTCGCACATTTGAATTCAGCCAGGAAAAAAATTACTCACAACTGCTTTCACTCCTCATCCCTTACTGGAAACACAGCCTTCCTCATTCCCTCTCCATAAACCACATTTTGCCTTCTCAATGCCAGTAACATCTCACTCACATCCTGGTTTTTATCAGAGGCTTTTCAAAGGATTGGAGCTGCCTCTCCCTGTTCACTGATTCTGGCAGTAACATGCTGTGTAACCTTCTAGCCAAGGCTCCTTTCCAAAATGAAGTGAGAGTGGTAAGACCAAAGATGAGCTCCTTAATTACTGACATTCACTGCTGGCATCTCAGCTCTGTCTGCCAGGGTTGGAGGAGGAAGGAGATGGTGTTTAGAGAGCCAGAAATTCAGGAATCAGTAACTCTCAAGCCTACAGCTGAGTGTAACATGCTGACGCCTGGCTGAAACTCTTGGGGATTCACTTGGGCAATGCTGAAATGCTCCAGAGCTCTGCTAGGAAATAAACAGAGCCAGACAGGTACAGGCTCTATAAATGGATCCCACCTGCAGAGCCCATCGGGCCTCCTGACAGATGCACATCCCACAGGCTGCTGCCATTTGCTCTATTGTCCAGGTTCAGGGATAGTTAATGTTTGAAGATTAAGTAGGCTTTTCAAGCAGGCTTTTAGCACCACAACACAGTCCTTTCCGACGGCACTTCTTGCACATCTTGAATTGCTGATTTATTTTGTCTATTTTTAATCTGATCCCCTGCTTCAGACTCATTCTCAGAGTGCAAAAAGTGCTCTCATCCAGAGTGTCTCCCTCCTTGAGATTATTTTGATAAATGTTTGTATTCGGCTTCCTACCAATTTGAATTCCTCAAGGGAAAATTCTCCTCAGAAACCTATTGATGTTCAAAGGGCTGAGTTTGGAGGATCTGAAGATCTAAGTCTCAGCACTTTATCCTTCCACAAAGAAGAAACCAAGTCTCGTATGATTTTCTAATGGCAAGTCTCACCATACCTGCTGGGTTGAAATTTTGGTTTTGGTGCTTCTTCCTTAGAAGGAACTGGCAGCACAAGCTAAATCTTGTCTTTCTCATCTCATTTTAGTTTGCTTACTTTCCAACGAAATGACTAGATTTTTACAAAGAACTTAGAAATGAAAGTTACTGTGAACACAGCAGTAATGAATGCTGCAATTAAATGATTATGAATTTATTATAATGTGCCTGAGTTCTGCCACTTGGGATAAGACACTTGAACAAAAATGGGTTCCATCCTACCTCTATGATAGCAAACCCTGGCAAAACCCCATAACTTTTAGTCTTAGGCAGTTCTGTTTAATTCACCATTAGGGCATTTGCCATAAGTTAGTTGCTACCACACCTCTCACTCAAGGAAAAACAAACTAGAGGGCACAGCTCTGTCCCCAGGGCTCTCTTGGAAGTGGTAGAGGCTGGAGAAGCCACCCCGTGTGACATTTTGGAGAAGTGCAGAAAAGCTTTTGATAGCTGAGAACACAGGATGTTTTTTTGCCATTTGATGAGTTACTTCTGACTGTCATCAGTTTCAACCTCAGAAGGCGAGCAGGACCCTTTCACACCCTGCTCAGCTTATCTGAGGCTGTTACATTGTGCACCTGGAATGGACAGGGGAGGTTTCTTAAAGCATGGCGTGGAGACCAGGAGAGGTAAAGGTGAGAGGAAACCAATACCTGGGAAATTGCTTCAGGATCCTAACTGTGTGTCAGTGGAGCACTGAAATAAAAGCAGCTGGCCTGTGTTTCACCCAAGGGCTGTGGGGAGAGTAGGTCTGCCTGGATGTGACTCCAAAATCTGGCAGTTCCAGATGCTGAAGACACCCGTGGCAGCTCGTAGCTGGCTGTTCATTCCTTCAGGGTTGCACTGGTGTAGGCTTGGGTTTAAAGGGCAAGCAGAGTTACCCACTGCTCGTTGCTAACATGAAGATCTGTGGGAGGTAGTGAGGGTTACAAACCTCTGGTTTTGGAGCCAGTGGATGCTGACAGCACTTGCTGTGGTAGGGAGGAGAGATGGGGAGAAACTGGGAAGGTTCTAGGGACAAACCAAGAGATACTCCAAAGAGAAAAAGCTGTTCATTTTGCAAATCAAGTTTGTCATCTGTTGTGCCAAATTGTTATTGATACTAACCCTAAAGTGAAGTTCCTGTGAGGAATGCTGGCACACAGCCAGTGTGTTTAGACTTTGAATGCCACTGATAGTCCTGGGGGTGGCTCTGGGGCTGTGGGGAGCTCAGAACTGCAGCCAGATTCCCCTTGGCACGTGCAGGGGGCACCAGTTCAACGTGTGTGACAGCAAAAATGACCATGAGAACAGAGCCTGCAGCTGCCAGCTCAAACACATGCTGCAACACCAACAGGGAGGGATGTAAAACTGGCTTCAAACAACTCTGGATCCTGTCACAGTCTGTAGCATCTTCATCCAGTGTGGATCACAGGCATTTCTGCTGCAGAAGCAGCTGCATGAGCCGGAGGGAGAGCCTGTGGAGCCTGGTGGAGGAGCCACAAAAATGACCCTTCTGGGTCCTGGGAAGACAGGAAGGTTTTGTTTGAAGCTGGGACAGGAAATCCCAGGGACAGAAAAACTGCTCTATTTATGCTATTGCAGAACTCCTAAGCTGGATACACCCGATGGACCCTGGAGGGTTTTTAGACATTTCTGCTGCCTCCTGCAATTAACCCAAAGCCACTGTTGTGGGTCTTGCTGGGTCCAGCTGTGCATGACAGGAACCCAACACAGGCAGCACAAGGAAATCCCTGGGATGACGGAGCTTTATAGAGCCCTCTCTGAAAGCAGCTCACTTGAGACATGAACACAGATCACAGCCCTCCTAACCCAAGATGGGCAGCAGGCAGCTATAAACAAGTCAGTCTTAGAAGGAACTGGCTTCATCTACTGATTCTCCTTCATCTGAGAAATATTGCCTGGTATCATTTGCAGCTCTCTGTGAGGCATGGGGCCAGCTGGATGGAGAATCAGTTCAAGACCAGGCTATAAGATAATACCTTGAAATAGCGTTGGCTCTTGACTGGTTTAACAACATGATCTGATTCATCTGTTCAGCCAGTGCAGCACCAAGACAGTGGAAGAAAAATAAGTCATGCTGAAAAATTAGTGCAACCAGCTTCACACATGAGAGAACACGAACAGATTCCAAAAAAGCTAACAAAAATCCCTTTCCAGTTTGCAGGGACTGCATGCAGCTGTGATCACCAGGACAAGGGTTTTGGAAAACCTGCTCTGTGCTACCCAGAAATCCCCATCTCCAGTTGTCTCCACTGGATGACATGGATGGTATGCCTGCCTGATTTGCAAGGAGCAATGAGAGTCAATAGCAGAGTGAGACCATCACTGGATGCTTCTGACCCCCTGCACACACAGGCACCCACATGCACACCAGCTGCACCATCCTCCCTACACCCCCTCTCTGCCACCAACAGCCGTGATGCTGTGTGGTGCCAGGTGAAGGTTTTTGGCAGCAGGCAGACGTGAGTCATCTCACCTGCTGAAACTTCTCCCCATCATCGAGTCATGAAAGCCCTGAGACAGGACGGTCTGGGTCTCCATCGATTCTGGGCATTGTGAAGTCAGTACGAAAAATCTGGCAGGTGGAGCTCATGCTGGCACCTCATTTTGAACTCCTCTGAACTGTCCTGGTCTTCTCGGCACCAAGGCTCTGTGCTCGTTTTAATGGGGCTTTCATAAACCTCGTTCCAGGAACGAGCGCAGCTGCCAGCGCACGCAGCACCCCAGGGAAGACCCCTGCCTTTTCCCGGAGCACACGAATGCAGCAGGGCTCTCCAGCTGCTTTGTGTGCTTGGTGTGAAGCTGTGATGTGTGCGAGGGACTGAAGCATGAACTGCCCCCCTAATGCAGGTGTGAGTAACAAAGGAGAAGGAGAACAAGGCTGATAATCAAAGGAAAATAAAATAGCAAAAAGATCAACCCTCCTGTTCAGGCAGTGTGAGAAAGTACTGATGGTTAACTCACTCTCCTTGTGGAGTAGAAAGAAAAAATGCAATTGAGGAGGAAAAGCGAAGTTTACCTTGCAAAGTGAATTTGTCATTCACTCTGCCAGATTATTGCTGTTATTTGCTCTTCACTCTTTGAGGGATAAAGAGAAAGCGTGCAAATGACCCCGGACTGTGGGCATCACCCCCTCCCCGCCACCTCCCGGGCACTCACACACGAGAAGAGGATGCAAACACAGCCTTTGAAATTCAGGAGGATAATTGATTCTCTGACGAGTGGGAGCCCACAGGACTCCTGAGGGAGCTCAGGTATAAAAGGCAGAGATGCACCTCCCTGGCAGCCAGAGGACACTGGGGGAGATCCGGGAGTGTCCTCCCTGCTCAGCAGAGTGCGGGTCCTGCCCGGCACCGCGGGGGCACGGACCCAGCGGGCTCACACAGGCAGCTCCAGAGGAGAAGTTGGATTTGCAACAGGGGAAGGAACACCTGGGCAGAAGCTGATCCAGGAAGCGCTTGTTTTCTCCAGGAACGGTAAGTGGGAACCTCTCTCTGTGCTTTTAACAGAATAATGTCTACTTGGAAGTTGGAGACAATTAGATTCCACTGAAATGCAGTCAAAGCTGGCATCAGGAATTAGCTTTGCCAGGTACAACAGCCTTTGTACCGTGCCAAGATTTGTGCCAATATGTTTTTGTACCAAGTAATAGAATGAAACAATAACTGAACTACATCATAAATGCAAACCAATGGAATTATACTACAGATGAGCTTTATAAAACACATTAGATGTTTACCAGCTGTAGCAGAGTTTCTCTCTTTTGCTGTGTTGATGTGAGCTCCTTTTACCCTGGCAAATGAATGGTGTTTTACTCACCCAGCAATGAAACCATGTTTGAGCCAAACCAAAGTGTGAGGAGAAACACAACAGTGTGTTACAGGTAATGCAAAGCCAGCCACGACGAGGCACAGGGAGGCACTTAAAAGGATTTCTGCTTTTCTAATGCAGCATTTCAGGGTATAAAATTTTGGCTTTATAAAACAGCAGGCATGGCAAAAGCTTCATTTGATCTTCACAGAGGTATTTTTAAGACTGCTCAGGTTGAGGTTTCAGAAATGGCAAGAGGTAGTTACCCAGCTCCCCAACATCACGGTCACAATGCTGCTGTTCCCACTGCACAGGCTGGAATGAAACTGTTACAATTCATCTGCTGGAATGGTGCTAAAAGCTCTTCATCTTAAGGGGGATTTATTTATTAATCATTTTTTCACATGCTGCCAGAATGGAAAGTGAAGGTGTCCCTCACCTCAGGAGAATTTAGAAGGTGACAGTGTTTTGCAGAGCTGTCAAGCTGCCTGCACACAGGGTGACACTTCCATTTCCCAGCTTCTCCTTTGAAACAGCAGACACATCTGGGAAGGGATGTAGGACTTTCATTTCTGATTCATTTCTGAGGGAAAAAGGGAGACAGACATACCCAAAAATCTGGAAGCAGGCTGTAGCTAAGGGAGAGAAGACAAAGCATGACAGGGGAAGAAGGACAAAGCCAGAAACAATTTAAAAAAATAATTGCAAAGAAACTAATAGTAAAGAAATTTTAAAAAGGATCTCAAATGTTCATAAAGCAATTCTAGAAAAAAACCCAATGTTCAAAGAAGAGAAGCCAGAGATAGAAAGAAAGTAGTAATCAGGGCTGTATCCTAGGAAGAGGAAAGGGAAGCAGACAGCGTTGGGCTAGGTTTTCATTTACATTGGCACTTCACTTCTCAGCTCACATAGAAGCTTCTCTAGTACTGATTAAATTTCCTGGGTGGCACTTTCTGTAGATGCTGGTGCCACAGGCTGCTGGTACCCACTGACAGATGCCTTAGATAATTTCCTCTGTCTAGGCAGATCTGACTTGGGATTTTCTTGAAGATATTTAGGGAAGAGGCACAGAAGAAGCATGTTTTTCCAAGTACAAATGAAAAAGGAATAAAAGAAAGGGAAGCAGAGGATTTGTTCTAAAAGCAAAAGTTCTGTACATCTATCAAAGTCCACTTTTTTTTCCCTTCTTTTAAACATTTCTTGGGTCTCTGAGGGGCCAAAGTGATCCTCTAATAGAGCAGGAGGTAGGAGATGCCACATCTGAGCACAAGAAGCTCTGCAGGAGCCAGGAGCTGCTGTGGTGCTCCCAGGGGAAATGCTGGGGAAGCTGCTGGTCCCACCGGGGAGCACAAGCAACCGGAAACAGAGACTGGGCTGAGAATGACTTTGTGATTAAAAACCCCCATTTCTTAGAGTGACACCTTTTCCCATGTCTGTGCACTTCTGACACTGCCACTCATTCTGCTACTAACATCCCCGGTGTCAACATCAGACTCACTTGCAAGACCACAGGTCCTTAATCAGCCTCCCCCTCTCTGGGCTGATCTGCTCTGTCCAAGCAGAAAAGAGAGTTCACTGGTGATGTTTTCCATCAGAAAGCGCGCCCACCCCCCTCCCCCTATCAGCAAAACTCACTGCTTGAAAGTTCACTTGAGCAATCCCAAGTCCAGCCGAACCCTTTCCGTCTGGAAGCTGCTCCCTTTACAATAAAGTATTGTTATACATTTGGAAGAGGTGGGGGTTTTTTCCCTCTTAGGGAGATCAAACATCTTGCTGCTCTTTTCTTGTGTGAAATAAGATAGGGAACAGGGAGGCTTGGTATTTTGAAGGTTTCTATCCACATTCTTAAAGAATCTTCTTTGAGAAGAAGATCAGTCGCTTTGAAAGGAAACTCAGGAAGAGCAGCATTCACTGACATACCTGCCCACTGCTGCTCGCTTCCAAGGACAAAAGCGCGGCATTCAGCTCCCGAGGGTGCGTGACCTCGGGCGCCTCTGCCCTGAGTCATTCCCAGCTCTTCAGCCAAGCCCAGCACAAGAAGCTCCGCAGCCAGGGCTGCACAGCTCAGCCCAGCTCAGCGTGCACCAAAGCCGCTGCTCGGGGCAGGCGGGGGCTGCTCTCTGCACAGCCCTTCCAAAGGGACATATTTCCGTCCAGTCTCGCCTCCATCCCCTCTCCGCTGAAGGAACAGTCTGTGATTTGTTTGGCAAACCAAGCTCAGCACTCGCCTTTGATAAATGGCTCTCCCACGGTTCTCTCTGTGCCAGTATTACCCCTCTGCCCAGGATTTTATTCGGATTTCCCCGTTTCTCCCCAGTGCCTGGGCAGCCAGCAAGGCAGCACAGATCTGTGCCATGCCGGTACAGCCACGTGAGCAGACACGTCCCCGGGAGAGCGGGGCAGGAGAGGTCCCAGGGCTGGTTGCAGACGGTCCTGTGCAGGCAGCGAGGTTCCTTTCACATCCCTGCCAAGTGCTGCCCCCGCCCAGGTGCTTTTACAGCCCTAGGGTCCCTGGGGCTCACACCAGCCCGAGAGAGAGCTCTCCTCCAACCAAAGCAGTGGGACAGGTCAGTGAGGGGGTCCCACAGCATCAAACCCTGACCGGCGCTGCCTCCCAGCCAGAGAGAGACACCAGCTCCCAAGGGGTCACACACAGCCACTGCCCCAGGAGCTGCACTCCAGGGGGAAGACTTTGCCACAGCAAGACATCTCTGCCTCGGGAAACACCACAGCCACAGAGGCACATTTCCAGTCCCTCTGCGCTGAGAAATGAGCAGGGGGACTGAGAACACAGAGGTGGCATTTGGCCTCCCCTCCTGGCCCGGGACACCTCACTGCCCTGACTCAGGCTGCTCTGCATTTTAGGTGACTCCAAGGGGTGGAAGATGCTGGATAAGGCCACCCTGCTCCTGTTCCTGCATTTAGTCACGTGCTCCATCTCCTCTCCTCTCTACCCAGCTCTCAGGTAAGTGCTGAGTGCTTTATGCACACTCTCACTCTGCCTCAGCTCTGACCTTGTGCAAAATAAGCAGGTGCCAAACTACAGCTGCCAGCACTTTTGAAAGCCAGATGAACTCTAAATGTGTTTCTAGGCCTATTTCTTTGCCCTGTCTTAATTTTTTGGGTACACTGCTGGCCTAGGGGTGATTTGCAAATGAGGCAGGCACCTGATGGAATATTTCGGCTCTAATAGTTGGGTTTAGAATTGAATGCTGGGTTCTATAAAGGGAAATCTGGCAATCTCCAGAGCAGGCAGCACCTCCAGCTCAAACATTGATTAAAATTTGTGGCTGCAGGGCACCTGCACTGAAGTCAGAACTGCAGATATTCAAGTACATGAACTCTACAGGTACCTATTAATATTTCAAGTATTTCCTTGTTGGCTCTTAACAGTTGTGATATTGCTTTGTACCACTACAAATTGACAGAAGCCCAAAACTGAGCATTGGCTTCTCTAAAGTGGATTTGCAATGTCCCATAGGAAATGCTTTAGCCTTGTGCCAAAGCCATGGCACAACGATAGCAGAACCATTGGAATTTTGCTTACGGATGCTGGGAGCTCAGCGAGGGGGACATGTGATTGAGGCAGCTCTGTCAACCATCTTTTCACTGCTGGAAGAGCTTCAGGGCAGTTTCTAGCTGGGGAGAGGGCCAGACAGTACTTGTGTTACTGCTAGGATGGGATGACAAATGGAGAAAGAAAAAGCAGGAAAATAGGGAATAATGGTTAAGAAGACTGAGCCCCAGCTGGCATCTGAGCACCTCTCACAGTGGGCCTGGGGTTTGTCTTGCAGGTACAGTCCAGGGCCGGTTGCTGGCAAGGCCATGAGCTTCCAGCTGCAGCACAGCAGCTCCTTGCAGAGCCATAACCCCTTGGCAGAGGAGCAGGACGAGGAGGGTTTGCTAACAGACCCCACTGAGGAAAGGTTTGTGCCTCACCCTCCAGCCCTGCTGCTGCACAGTGTGCTGCTTACAGCCTCCCCCCAGCCCAGGAGCAGAGCAGCAGCCCAGTTAGTCCCAAATCATCACCCATGTCCGGAGCCATGTCCTGCTGTCCCCCACTATCAAGGACACACCAACAGGGGCAGGCTCACAGGCCCAGGGCTCCTGCAGTGAACAGAATTTTCCACTGAGCTCAGGCAATCTGCCTGCAGGGATGCTAGAGCCTCCCTTTGCACCTCTGCCTGGAGACAGAGGGTGATTATTTCTGTCTGAAGCTTGGAGGACTAGTCCTTACAACAGTGGGACCAGCGGAGTGGTTTGTGCTTCCTTTTCCTGTGGATTTTCTGGAGCCAGGGTCTAACCACATGCTAGAGATCTGCTGCAGGCTCCTATCACCCTGTCTCAGACACAGCCCTCCGAGGAGGTGATGGCACTGCTGCAGAGCACAGGAATGTCCCAGCCCAGCTCTGCCCCAGACATTTTATTTTGCTGGCTGCCTCTGTGTCAGCACTGAGCTCCCTCAAATCCTTTTTGCAGTCCACCACTACAAGGTGTTTGCTGTGGTTACCTGCCCTGGTACCAGCACTGCTACACCTGGGGTGATTTTATTCCTCACCTGGAGGGTTCACTGCCAGCTCAGAGGGCACACTGTGCTTCCTTTCCCCCCAGGATGCAGCGCCATGCTGACGCCATATTCACTGACAACTACCGGAAATTCCTGGGGCAGATTTCCGCCCGAAAATTCCTACAGACCATCATTGGCAAGAGGCTTGGGTAAGCCCCAGCACCCTGCTGTCCTAGGGCTGAGCTTTGCTTATTACCCTGGGCAGTGCCTTCCATGCACCCAGCACAAATAGCTGCCTTCCACTGCAACAGAAGCAACCTCTGCTGCTGTTCCACATCCCAAAGGCCGTCCTGCATCCCTACAGTCATGGATCTCCCTAATCACAGCTATCATTAAGCAGCCTAATGAATCCTTTCCTCCAAGGCTGTAAGCATCAGATCAGCTGAGAGTTCTGCCACAATACCAACAAGCAATAATACTTGCAGATAATGTTTGCGATGATCCTTCACTGGTAGGGAATAGTTATCCCTGGCCTGGTTTGAACACAGAAAGCAGCCTCTCTTGGCTAGTTAGATCACTGACTACCACTAAATAAGACCAGCTGCTCAGATGCAAGCCAGCCCCAGTCCATCTTCTAACAACGGAGAAAATACAGCAACCAATTCCTTGCTGGAATGAAGCACAATGGCCCTAGGCTCAGTCCCAGCAGGCTCCCTTTCTGTGCTGCAAACTTTGAGTGAGGGACCAAAAAGCATCTCAGAAACAAAGATGTTTTTCATCCTCACCTAACAGAAGCAGCGAGAGCAGCCCAGGGGAAGGGGTGCAGGAATTCCTGAGCAGGCGCCAGTCTGACAGCATCCTGATGGACAGCCAATACCACCAGCAGATGGTACTGAGGGACTTCCTGGGAGCCATCCTGCAGAACCAGAGGTGGGTGGGAATCGGTTCATTCTCTGCTCACTGCAGGAACACAGGTCCTTACTGCTGGCTGGCTTCCAGATGTGGACCTACTGAATTAAGTGGCATTTCAGGTACAGCCAGGGAAAGAAGAAGGCTGACCCCAAGCAGGGTGCAGATAAGAACAGCCTGTCTTGAGCCAGCCTGCACCACACAGCAGCAGCACATCACTCTGCTGTCTTCTCAACCTCGCAATCCAGTAAAACAGTAGCAGAAAAGAGAATTTCTCTCTTCCTTTTCCTTGACAGGCCTCAGGACATCGACAGCAGCCAGCTAGAAGGCTTTCCCAGCACCCTGGCTAAGCTCATGTAAATAGTTCTCCCTTTTCCATCTCCCCATGCTCTGGTGAGTACCATTTCCTGCTCAGTCCTGTACATAACTCACTGCTGCTGCACTGCTCAAGGTTTGAAGGCTCTCCTTCAGCGATGCCAGCTCCCACTGCTGCCCATGTAAAAGGCACTTGCTGCAATTTAAGGGGGAAAAAACTCCCAACCAATATTGTCAAGTACCTAAAACCCTGTTAGCTTAAACAGACAGACCACAAGTGCTGTGAGGCTGCATGTGGATGGCTGGGAACAGGCTTGCAGCAACCCAAAGGAGCCTTGAAAAACTATTTGAGATAGAGTGCCTGAGTGTCTAGGCCAGGCTAAAGGCAGACAAAACCTGCAGCAGAACCTGTCTCTAGGTCCTTGGGACATGTCAGGTTTTCCCTGCATTGGACAGCACAGGAAGATTTACTGTTTTCTGTATCACTCACTCCTGAAAACAGTCAGCTGGAACTTGAATTATGCTCTAAACCTTGCCAGCCCTGAGGAGCTGAGAGCCAGCAAACCGTCCATCCTTGGGAATACCTTCACTGGTACAATGATCAGTTGTTCTGTGTGAAGCAATCTCATCTGACTGCCCTGTCCCACAGAAATTAACCCTGTCCAATCTTACCAGCACAATATAAAGGGGTGTGGAGAGATCAGCATGCACACTGAACAAAAGAGGGGCTGGGGAAGAGAGGCAAGATCAGAATTCTACACAAATCACCAATATGGATTCAGCTGGGAGAGCATGGCATTCCAGCATCTCTTGCCATGCTTGACTTGGTTACCTTTCCACAAATATAAGGTCAGGAAAAGCCTCCAAAGGACGAAAAAATTTCTGTGTGTGCTTATGAAGTTTTCTGGCAATCCTCTTTTCCTCCTCTTTCTGTCTAGAATAATTCAGAGCTCATGGACCAAACTGTACAGTGAGCCCTTCACGGCAGTGAAGACACTCCCAGATGTGAGCAGCTGGTAACTGATGCATACACTCCTCAGATCTGATCAAAGGAATGCAATGCTGATGCACTAAATTTACTCCAGTCTTTACAGTTTAACTCCCCTCTTCAAATACTGCTCTGTACTGAATCAGAAAAAAACCCCACCTCTGTGGTTTAACCTCAGGCTGCCTTGCACACAGACTAAAACAACTGATACACTTGTAATCCCGGGGACATTCTGTCTACTAATTAAGGTTTCAGATCACAAAGTGTAGCAGAATTTCTGCCAAGTCATCATTCTGTTTGAGGGCCTGATTAATAAATATGAGGCCACCAAAAGGCACCTTCAGGCAACTTAGTAAATTGATTACAGCATCCTCTAAATTGATGCCGATGGCCCAACCACACGCAGCAAGGACCAGGGTGAGGTGAGACATGAATCCACACGTCTCCCATTCATTGGAAACACTGCCTTGGGCTGCTGCTGCTGCCTGGCTCCCTGACACTGAGCCCCGGCAGCAGAACGAACTCTAAAAAGCTCAGCCATAGTTACTGCTCAGCCCTGAGGAGCTCAAAGTGGAGTTACAGCTCTGCCAGAGCTGAAGGAGATCGCTGTGCATCAGATCGGGCTGTTACTGTTTCAGCTCTGAACTCCACCGTGGCTACAATTACAACTGTAAATGCTTTAAAACGAGTAACTTATCAGCCCAGCGATCTCATACAGCTCCTTCCTCCCTCTCACCCCAATCCCCCTATTGTTTGTGTAATAATTATGTCTTCAGAAATGTAAATAACACCCGGATGGGGTCTGCTTTCCCATCAGCAGCAGGAAATAAGAGTCGTTCTAAATAAACCTGTCCAACAGCAGGTCAAGATGGCTCTTTTGTTGAGATCTTGGTTTCTTGATTCAGAATGGAAGATGCTCCTCAAAGACAGTGGTCAAGTGCACCAAGGATGATTCAAACTGGGCTAATGAAGGCACCAGCTCCAGTACCAATAACACCACCAGGTTGGAAATATAATGATATATAAATGTGTGCTAAGGCCTCTGAAGTCTTCCCTCCTTGCACTCCAACAATTCCTTGATAGTCTGCAGTAGTTACCATCTCATTTTTCCTCAGGTGACACATTTCAGGATAGGAGGCTCTAGCGTGCATGGCAATCAGTTCATCCTTCCACCATATCCCTGCCTGTTACAGCCTCCCTGTTCAGGTTTTACAATTCCAGCACTAGGGAAGTATTACAAAGCACCCAGCAGGATGGGAAACATTGAGGGGGTGTTGAGGGAGATCAGTGAAGCTGTGACAGCAGCAAGGGCACTAATGGATAACTGCTCCCCTTCCATGGGCAGGCAGCTGTCAGAGACATCAGCCACCCTTGTGCTTCAGAAACACACAAAAGAAGAATCACCTGAGTAGCCTGGTTAAAAATGGGTTTGTAAACCTGGTCTGTAACAACACACTCAAAGCCATTAGGACTTACTCACTCCAAGGAAAGGAATTACAAAAAATGAAGCAGCTTCCTAAAGTAGCAAGTTAACACGCTAGCAAAAAAAAATTAACCTCTGTTAAGTGGCATAAAAGGCATATGCAAACACTGGATTGGATATCCCCAATAAAATCAAAGATCTATTGAAAACACTTCAGAAAGTGTTTGGGTGATTAAATCTGTGTGGTTAAACAGCTGGGTGAGTGCAGCTATTTAGAATAAAAGAGACTCCTTCGGAAGTTTGGTTTGCTTCAAAATGAGGAAATAAATGCTCAAACTCTGGAAGATTAAATATAGAAACAAATAAAGCAAATCAAAAAATATCTGAGGAATAAAAGGCCAAAATAATAAAACCAATCTTTCCTATTGCACACCCAAGGAAGTAGAAAAATCAGTAGCAACACACACAGCTTAGAGAAGATACATCACAGGGGCACTCCATGGTTTTCCTTTTGCATCTGTGCTCTCCTTGGGTAACAGACTGCAGCTCTGCAGGCACAGGGAAAGCTCTGTCCTAGCATCAAGCATCAGCAGAAAGAATTAGTGACAAAACAAAGCTGCTAAGTAAGGAGTAACAAAATATGAGGCTAAAAAAAATATTCCAGGGTAAATGACTATGAGTAGTAGCTTAGTTATTTCTTGCCTAAACTCCTGTAGTCCCAGAGGACTTGAATGCAGCCCGAGATCCGGTGTTTGAAGGAGTGCAGAGGAGGTCAGAGAAGTTCATTAAACCTCTGTGGGTCCATCATAACGTTTGCACTGAATGAGCAGGTAGGAACTGCTACACAGAGCAGAACAGTGAGCTAAGTGTGAGCAACTGCACGGGGAAGAGACAAGGTGGATTTAATAAAGTGGGGTCACATCTCACACACGTGAAATGCTTTGGAGGATTCAGCTCCACGCTCTTTATCCACATGCTTGCTTGCTGATGTAATTTTTCTGGATTTCCAGAAGACATTTGATAAGGTTCCTTTGCCAAAAGGCCTTTAAAGCAACTACCCTTGACAAGGGTTGAACAGGAGCCAACACATGGAGGCAGGGGAGGGAGCAACTGTGAAGTTTCCTACATGGAAGTGGCTCATCAGGAGGAGATTTAGGCCTTTGGTTATTACTATTTATCTCAGTCCTTCAATAACACCCAAATCTGCTGCCTCAGCACTGCTTGGTGGTCCTGAAGGGAGTAATTAGGGGGGAAATCAGAGCTTGAGTAACTCAAACGTGCCCACATGGCAACCAGCAGAAGACCAGAGGCAACAACCTCCATCAAACTCATCTTTGGAGCGACAAGGTTACTTCCAGAGGCTGGAAAGGAAGTGAAGCCCCCACAGGACCCCCAAACCTGCCAGGTCAGACACGGGCAAGCACACCAGCACCACAGCTGGCTCCCCACAAGGGCCTGACCCCGAGGGCCCAGAGCAGCTGGGCACAGCCTGGAGTGGGAGAGAAGAGCCCTTAGAGGAGAAGGCAGCCACAGCCTCACCCAAGGGACAGGCAGGAGGGAAGTCCCCCCCAATAAACACGGCCCCCTGGGAAAAGACATGAAAGAAGAGGAAGCTTCACACTCAGCATTGACACACACAAAACCACCCACCAGAAAAAGCTCTTCTCATTCTCATGTGAGCCCAGCTTCCAACCACTGCCTCTGAGACAGCCAAAACACAACACCCAGGACCATTCTTTCCTCTTTATTCACAAATCTTTAGGATGAGGAAAGGGCATCTGGGGAAAAGCAGATTTGTATTTTCTTCTTCCTTTTTTTCAAAAGGAAATTCAAATGTCCTGGGAGAAGGGGGGAGGATCCAGGGAAGAAAAGATTTTCCAGATTCATACGAAAAGCACTCCAGTAGCATGAACACAATGAAAAAAAAGATTTTAAAAAAAGTTTAACTGGCACCCATTTGACTTAATATATAAAAAAGAATCATTTTCTGCCTTCCTTCTTCTGGCCTTGCAGTTATTTATTTGCTTCTGCTCTGAAGGCATTTGCTTTGTTTTTCCACATTCTTCCATTCTTCTGGTACTAGTGTGTCCTGGAAAGAAAAATCAAAAAAATTAACTCTTGCAGGCAACAAATCACTTCCTTGTACAGTACAAGTGTCCCCTGATCCCTCATTCTCTCTCAAAAGCAGCTCATTGGACAAGCTTCCCCAAAGCAGCTTATTTGAGTGATAAAACCAGTGCTGCTCTGGAATGGGGGATGGAATTCAAGGAGCATGGAAATGGTCAGAGAAAATGAAGATTAACTTCTGGTGCAAAAGGGATGAATGTGCCCATTAAATTACAGAACTGAACAAAAAAAACCCCAGGCTGAAGGCAAAATCTGCAAGTACCTTAACTTCTCCTTTTAACAGGGCTGATCCATCTGCTGGGAATCGTTGGTCCATGTAAAAACAAAGATCTTCATGTCCCCAAGAAGATCAAGCAGGGTTAGCACAGCATACCCAACCTTCTGGGGTCCTTTTGCCTTCCATGATGCCAGACACAGGCACACATAGCATGGAACTCTCAACTGGCATAGCTGGGGCATCAGAAAACTCAGCAATGAGGAAAAACGCTTGTGACTGCACATGGCAGCAAAATCTAATGCAGGGTTTGTGGAGATTAAGTTATTTGCAGGATGATAGGGCCACAGAGATGCTCTGAGAGCTGGAGTCCCTCTGCTCTGAGGGAAGGCTGAGGGAGCTGGGGATGCTCAGCCTGGAGAAGAGAAGGCCCCAGGGAGGCCTCACTGCGGCCGTGCAGGACTTGAAGGGGGCTTCCAAAAAGGAGTGAGAGGGATGTTGCATACAGGCAGTGGTTAAAAACTGAAAGAGTGCAGGTTTAGATGAGATGTCAGGATGAAATTTTTAACTCAGAAGGTGGTGAGGCACTGGCACAGGTCGCCCAGAGAGGTTGTTGATGCCCCATCTCTGGAATTTGTTAAAGGCCAGGGTGGATGTGGCCCTAAGTGACCTGGTCTAGTGGAAGGTGGCCCTGCCTAGGGGGCAGGGGGTTGGAACTAGAGGACCTTAAAGGCCCTTCCAACCCAAACTGCTCCGTGATTCCATGATCCTCTAGGATTACTTACAGCCCATAAGGAATGAAGGAGTTAAAATACCAGGCTGAGAAACAGGAAACATGCAGGCTGTGGAGAACACACTCATGAGGCACTGGGTAACAGGTCACTAAAAAGCTGCAAACCACTGGTACAAAGTGATGTCAAAGAGGAGCATCCAGGAGCCTGAGCAGCAAACACAGCAGCCATCTACAAGGACAAGTGACAGCCACCTCCAGTTCCTCTCCAGTACCTTGCTGTAGCTTGTTCTGTGCTCAAGTACCTCAGAACTCTCCAGGGAGAGAGGAGATAGCAAAAGGGTGTTTTTCTGAGGGACGTGATGCCAAATTCTCCACAGGTGATTTCCATGCAACCACCCTGCACACTCTCTGATGTGCAGACAGGAGCTCTCATCACAGTGCACACCATTTGAGTGGCACAACCTCCCGGTGCTGGTTTTGATTTGCACCACAAAAACTGGGCTCCATTCAACTCCCCGTGTGCCTGGAGCACTGACTATGGATGTGAGAGGAAGCTGATGCTCAGGAGATGTCCCTGTGCAGCACGTTGTACAGTGATCTCTGTCACCACAGGGCCCATCCCAGAAGCTCTCCCTCCTCCTCACAACAAACCAGTGCACTGAGCAAGGAATGAAGCCCCCATGCACACAAACTCCGAACTGGGCAGTCCTGCCTCCTCCAGCAGGGTGCACAGAGCAAACTGGGACCTTACCTCTTAGAAGGAAAGGAAACAAAGGGCTTTCTGCTGGGAAATGGCCATGGAGACCCATTGCACGGCTGTATGGAATGGAGGGGGCTGGGAGCTGCTGCTGCCTGAGCCATCACGACCAGTTCAGTCTCACGGGAGGGTGACCTGGGACTGGGGCGTGTTCTGGGCTGAGAGAGCTGGTGCTGACCTGGCTCTGCTGCCCAGAGCTCTCACCACCCCAAATGAGGATGTAATTCAGCAGGCAGAGTGCCTGGCAGCTGAACAGCCAGAATACAGCAGGTGGGGACAGGGAGTACCAGCAGCAGGATGGGAACAGCCCCAGTATCAGCCACTTTCATCATGGTCTCCTCCAGATGACATTACCAATCACTTATTTATAGGAGCAATAATATTGTTTAAACTAGGTTTATTTCACCACCTGAGAGCTGCTTGGTGCCCACAACAGCATATT
Source organism: Oreocharis arfaki (assembly GCA_013398015.1). Taxonomy (NCBI): domain Eukaryota; kingdom Metazoa; phylum Chordata; class Aves; order Passeriformes; family Paramythiidae; genus Oreocharis; species Oreocharis arfaki. The sequence goes on along the minus strand of VZRR01006903.1, from coordinate 202,029 downwards.
TACATGGGCACGTATCACCATACAGACTTCAGACAGTTAAGGAAATCACACAAATGCAATTCAGTCCCAGAGAACATGTACTGCCAATATGCCAAACCAGCTGCAGGCAGGGCACCCAAGGACTGATTTAAAGCCCAATAAGCAATGTTGGGGAAAGCAGCTTCAGCTCACACATTTTTTTGTCAAAGGAGTGATGAGGTGAAATGAAATGGGCAGCATGCCCAGTGAAAGGCAAAATCCAAAAAGGCCCTTACTTCCTGAAGAGCTGGTCACTAGCAAACCCCCTTTTACCGCAGCGTTCTATACTTTGCCAACCTACTGCTCTGCTCTGCAGCGATCCTGCCAAAAGGAGAGAGGGAGAAAGGTTCAGAGAAGACAGGAAGGAAGAAAGCAGCCCTGTTCCAGGAATGAGACCCAGTGACAGAAATGCAAAAAGCAAAACCAGGCCTTCTGGTAACTTCTGTAACAAGATGGTTTATACAGACAGCCCCCTCCCCTCCCCTCCCCACACCTGCTGTCGGCCTCCACAGCTTCGCCTCAAAGTGCAATCTGGTTAATTGTCACTGCACTTCAGCATCTGAGACAGGCAGGCAGCATCTTCACAAGGAGATGTCTTTTTGAACTTTAAAGTCATGTACAAAAGGTTTAACTTTAGCCTCAGAGAGAAGTTTTACTTTCAAATTTGCCATTGTAGTTGCAGCTTCGTGTCATTTACAGTGAAAAAGCACACGGACACCCCCTGCAGTGGTTTGAAGCAGGCACCAACCACCTGCATCTATGTGCTAACAGAAGCCCTGGTTGAGCCAAGACACTCAGAAATTTGCTTCATTGTATTATTTTCCCCCAAATCTGTATCTTAGGATATCTCCGCTTAATAACAATGTCTCATTACTCTTTAAATGAAAAGGAAACATTTTTAAATGACACAACAGCCCCAGGGGCAACAAAATTCCCATAGGAAGTTATGCAAACAAGGTAAAGTGCTACAGTGGAGAGGGCTGGACATCTGAGGGAGCAAGGCTGAGAAAGCTAGGAGGACAGTATGGAAATGGTTAATTATAATAGTCATCCTCCTTGACACAGCCATAAATGTAGAGATATTTTAAAGAAAACAAATCAATGCAACCCTCCTGAAAACGATATTTCTTATGGATTTTTTACAGTTCTTGTCCTGGTTTGAATAGAGGGTAATCAAAAGAGTGAGAACCCAGGGCTATCTATGCAGATTCAGGGATAAGCTCCCAGTGGCTCAGAAAGGGGAAAGCAAGGAAAGTACAGGTGTGATGGCAAAGCAGGGCAGTAAGATCATCTTCAAAGTCAGGTGCCACGTTAGTACAAAAGGGCTGAAGCTGAAGTCTCACACTTTGTGTGGCAGAAGGAGAGGGAATGGTGTGACCCCAAACCCATGCACTGCACTGGTAGTTTGGCTCAGCCAACTGCTGGCTGCCCATGCCAGGGCAGTCACGAGGACACTGCGTGGCAGGAGACACAAGTGTGCAGAATGAATCCAATGCCAGCACAGAAATGAGTGCTGTATCCCTAATATCCAGCAGAATTTTCCCTGGGTTTCCTAGTGCTTGTTGCCTCTTGTCTTCCTGCACAGCTGATAAGCAGCTGCTTCCCTTTTCTCCACAATCTCCCCTTAGCTAGAGGAACACAGCAGTAATTTACTCCCACCTTACCTTCCTCCTCTTAAAGCCTTTATCACAAGCAGAGCTCCCAAATACTTGGGCCTCTCCTGCATTTATAATGGCTTTCATAATCTAATACCATTCCAAGAGCTGGCTTCAGCACATGCCACATGGCCAATTCTCTCTGCAGGAGCTGCCCCCTGGGGACAGCCCCTCACTGCCCTGCTCAGCTCCAGAGGCAGGGAAGTGGGGCTGAGCATCCCAGCCCCACACACAAGGTCCAAGAGCCCAGAGCAGTGCTCACTGACACTCAGCAGCACCCTGTGACCTCCTCCCCACTGATGTTCAAGCTGTGTCCCCCCCTTACCGCTTCACAGCTTTCTGAGCCAGCATCCTGTTGCCTGCCAGGAATGTGATGCCACCCAAAATGGCCAAGTACTTCAGAGTCTGGAACATGTTGAGCTGAGTCCAGTAGACATACATGAGTCCCAACATTGCTGGGGGAAAAAAAAATAGAGAGATCCCATGGCTGAAACTGCATTTCAAAGACCAACCATTTGTTATCCTCAGAACAAATGTACTGCCAGGCCTAAGCATTTGGTTTCTATCTCATCTCTGAAGCTCTGAATGGCAGATCTAAAGACCACACTTTATTGCCAGGGAATGAAGGTATCTGGGACCCCATCCTGGAAAGAAAATGTGACACTGACAGCTTGCAACCAACCCTCCTGTGGCAGAACTATGGACATATTATAGACAGTAAGGGCAATTAAAAAGAGGAGGATACTCTGGATTTCAATAAGGGATACTAACTTCACACATCTGTAAGGGCTTACAGCTTTATAAAGCTTCCAAGGAAGCTGACTTGGACTGAGAAATACAAAGACATTTGGAAATCAGTAGATTCAATATTCTCCCAACCCACTACAGTTTTGAAATTCTACCAAGACAGTAAATAACTGTGTGATCAAAGGCACATTAAAACAGATGAAAAAATTTGGTTCAGCCAAAGAGCCAGAAGTGCTTTCATGGGAAGAGCTTTAAAGACAAGATGTAGCCATTCACTGCTAACAGAGTCCTGCAGGTTTCAATCTCCACAGAACCTCCTTGCTCTCAGAGGATAAACATGCAATAAAGAAAGTGTGACCTCTGGAAATAAGAAGTTCTATTAAGTACAGATAAATGGAGTGAGAGAGGGGCCTGGATAATGACAGCTGTTATAAGCTGATGGCCAAAACAGGTTTATCACCATATTAACAATCATGAAAAGCAGGAAGGCAGATGGAAACAAAGAGAACAAATGTTATGCTGTTATGTCATTAGAGTTAATAGACCACGAGCCCATTAACCACAGGCTCTCATCTGTAGCTGCCAGGTGAGGAGGTCAAACACAGCAGAAAGCCTTTGACACTTACCAGCATGTCCCATGTGAAAAACAATGGTGCTGGGAGCAAAGCTGAAGTTGGAGATGTTGGCACCTATCTTGATCCACTAAAAGGAAAAGAAGCAAAACTGGACTTAAATAGCCTTGTAAACACAAGATTTTATTTAAAGCTTCAGTATCTTTCAAGCCTGTTTGCCTTAAGATCTTCAATGAACCCAGTGTATTCTCTACAGAAGCACTTGTTTACTACTGCAAGAGGAGAGAGTAGTAATTTTGCTAAAGGCAGCGTTGTTGAGCTCTTTCAGTGAAAATTTCTCCTGCTACTTCTGACTGCCCTAATGCAGTTCCTCAAATATCTTAAACTGATGAGAGAGTACTGCTCCAAATATAAATAGTGAAAAAGAAGTAGGCATTGCTACTTCTATCCAGTTGAATTAATCTCCATTAAAAATACAAAAAAAAAAAAAAGGTAATGCTCTCATTTTGGACTATAAGAACAGCTACAGATACAAGATGTTTGCTCATGGTATCATTTTTAGTTTTTGACTACAAAAGATAAAGGCAAGAAGGGTGGAAAAGAGGACCAGCAACAATGAGTGTTTTCATTGAAGTGCCATCAACTTGTATATTGTGAACTCTACAGACCAGGGGACACGACTGCCTGAATGCCAGCTTTCAGTGAGACTGGCTAATGGGAAATTACTGTTGGGATCAGTTTCATCTTCCAAATAAGGAATAATTTAACTTGCCTCAGTGAGATTTTTTCATTGCATTAAGTTCAAAGCACTGACCTGATGATACAGTGAGGAGCAGTGGATGTTTCAACTACAGACACTCAAATGTCCATAAATGGGAATTCAATCCGATAGGATTAAGTGACACAGATTTTGTGATGGATTTATTACATGTGAGGCAGAATAACTGCCTTTTTCCTGTGGAAGACTAATGTTGTTATAACTTAATCTGCCCACTGTTATTCACCACCCCCAGCTGAAGCACACTGAAGAAACTCATCCACCTACTTCAACTCAGCAGCAGTGTTATTCTGCTTTGACTATCACCCCAAAAACCCAAACCAGACCAGTGCTGACATCTGCTAGCTGTGACTCCAGCACTGCTGTGCCAGTCACGATTAATCAAGAGTTTTAGCAAGAAGCTGAGCTGTCCAACCTCCTAAGTGACTCTGGACTGGATGGGAAAAAGTGTTGTTCTTCTGTGACCCAGTTCACTCACCAGGATGAGCAGCAAAAGCAGTGGGGAGAGAACCAACGCTGTGAAAGTGTTGGACACCACTGTGGGAGGCCTCTTCTCGGGTTCCCTGAAGAGGTGCTGCAAACAAACAAAACCAACTCATGAGTAGGAGTATTCCAACAGAGCAGCTTCTCTGCTCCCCAGATGACCAGCTGCAGCCCTGGTACTGTTCTCTAAGGTTCCTCTGGATGAGAGCCATTCCTCTTAAGGCAAAGACTGACTCTTTAAAGCAGTGTCTATTCCAGTCTCTGCACATTTGATTTCTTGCACAGTTAACTTTTCCTTGCACTCACAGAAGCACTTGTTAGCTTGACACCAGCACAGATGGCTGGAATGAAACAGAGACCTTTCTGTGGTGCTTACCTGGCCAAATTTCCATGTTTGAGTCTTTTCACTGACACCAGTTGCTCTCTCACAGGTAGAGCACACAGCTTATTTATTCATACACCAGAGAACTGCAACAATTTTCTCTCCATCAAGCAGTAACTCTGCTCTTCCTTTGATTACATTGCTTACAAATAAATTATGATGAGAACACAAAACACTAAGCCCTCCTCTCCACACATAATTTTGACTGTACCTGGATTTCAGGTTTGGGAACAAAGAGGTTCTTGGACTGGACTGTGGATGGTGCATCCTCTTCTGGGAACGCGATCACAACATCAGCCTGAAATGAAATCATGAAGCTTCATGCATTTAGATCTAAATACAATAACAAAACCTATCCCATTACTGTGCTCTACTTTCTTATCTGCCAATCTACGACTTACATAATTTTAAAAGGAAATTGAGAAAAAGACACCAGATTTTATAAGAAGCAACCTCTCCTAAACAGAGGCATTAATACCATTCACCCATCATTAAGAATTGGACTTATTTCCAGTAGAGAAAGAACAGAGAGGCTAAACCTTGAGAGCCTGCTGTGAAATTGCAATCAAACCCATAAACCCTCTGAAGTTTCTGCACCACCACACGATGAAATAATGTTAATTTCTGTCTTGCTTTGATGTTTACTTAAACGTTGCAATGAACAGCAAACCTCAAAGCCCATAAATGGCCAAAAGGATTCCGATTCACCAAAAAGAGCAAAACATTTGAACTTTCTGCTTCCAAGCCTGTACCATGCCCTCCTGTTAGACTGTCAGTGATGCCAAAACCACATCACCCCACTTCCAGCTACACACCACATTCCACAGGATCGGATTTTCCAGAGTGGCATCTCCAATGATCAAGTAAAGAGTGTAGGTCCCAGAGGCAGAGTCAAATTCAGTCTTTCTTTCAGAGGTATCCAGTTCAAATTTGTACACATTCTTGCTGTCTGGTTCTGCAACAAACACCACCTCCTGGCCAGTCTTTTGGTTGTGCAGTCGGACAAAAGTCTGCAAGGAAGATTGTAACATTCAAGGAGTTTTTCAGCCAACAATCTACATGAAAAAGGAATCATAAGCGTGCTTTTACAGTGCAGGCTGTGTGCACTCTATTTGTGCAGTTAAATACAACACAATACCAGAGACAGGAGAGGTTTCATTTAACAGACAGACAAAACAAATGAAGTGAATCTCCCATCTACCAAGAACAGTGATCTTCACAGCACATGTCAGAAACACAGGGCTTCTCAAAATCTATCAAATCTTTTCAAGAGCAACTGTCACCTCAGATGCTTCATCTTGGTAACACAGCAATGACAAAATTGTCCTGACCTGGTGAGGGATGAGTTCAGCTCCACTGTTCACATCTATCAGCTGGAAGGATAAAGCAAAGTTCTGATGGCTGTCAGCAGTGAATGAGCCCTTGGCTTTGGCTGGGTAAGCTACCCTAGGAGGAAAAAACCCACACAGAACTGAGGTGATCTTCCAAGAGAAGGCCTGGTAGGCAGAGAAACCAAGGCTCTAGTCTAGAGTCAGGGTTGCCCTTACAGGATCACACACCCCACGCTGTTTTACCTGGTTGTTTTTGGCGCAATGCTCTGATCTTTATCCACGGTAGAAAGATCTACATTAGTAATCCCCACTTCTGTGGAAACTTTTACTTTCAGCTGCAACAAAACACAACAGAAAATTCCTCAGAGCACTCTACACACCAATTATGGTCAAGTTCACTGCAGATGCTTTAGCTCTTCTGTCCCTCTTCCCCAAAGAGGTCTTATGACTAAGCTCAAGTCAGAGCCTAACCTGAACAGAAGGATCTACAGCAATTTACCTTCTGGCAAAACTCCGGAGCCATGCCCTTCCTCCCTGCACAAGCAGCCAGCTCTGCAGACACCAACTTCTCAGCTGCCCTTGAAAGAGCTGTTTTTAATGAAACTACCCAGATCCAACTAGTTTGCCTTCTGAACTAGCAGAAACCAGCTATTAAAGATTACATCACATATGATACAACTTAACACTGCCCGTGCGTATGTCCTTCCACTTTCTGGACAGCAATTTGAGACAAGAGGTCCCCAGAGAGCAACCAGTTCTGCCTCTGTTGGCTCCTGAAGCCCAACAGGTTTCTGTTGATTTTATTACCAGCAGGCAAACGCCAAAGCATTCCTGCAGATCTGCACTTTGTCCAGCAAGCTTTCCTTCAGTCACAGCATTTATCACTCAGTGCAGGGCAGCCAATAAGGCCCTGCCATTTATCACACTCCTCTGTGGTAAGTGCAGTATAAAATCCAAGCAGAGAAATTATTTCCTGCCCTTTCCCCAGCCCCAAACCACAGCCCATGCAGGCACTGAGCCGAGGGGGTTTGACTGATTTCAATTCTCTCAAACACAAGCAGTCACTGCAGTCTGTAGTTTTTAATTAGCACATTTGTTCTCACAGCTTACAAATGCTCCCCTAGAGAATTAAACTTTCATTGCCAAGATATTTTTCGTCTTATACTACAACTTGTTATTACAGGTTTGCTCATGTGAACCAGCCCCACACTCTCAGCCCAAAAAATAATTCACAGGGAACCTGTGGGAAAAATATGTAAAAACATTAACTAAACTATTCAGGTCAGACTTCGAACACAATCATCTTGGCAGTTCCTTTACAACAAAAGTGTAATTTAAGAGAGAGGCAGCCCCTGAAAATGGATCCATTAACATGCAGATGATTCAGGCTAACTTTAGCAAAGCCTTAACTTGTTCCAAGACAGAGGCAAAGAAAGATGGACTAATGAAATATCAATTTAAAAAAGTTCTGTGAAGGCAACTCAGAGCTGCTGCACCCAGCCCCTCCAACTGCACAGTACACAAACATCTCTCAAATATTTTAATGCCAGGAAATGTAGTCTCTGCCTGAGTAATAACCCACTGGTTTAGCTCATTACTGTCAAAACGATGGTGCATTAAGGACAATTAATGCTAATAACAGTAAGGAAAAAAGCAGCTCCCCAGCAGTCCTCCCCCGTAACAATGTGTCTTATTAGCAGCGGTTCCCACAAAGCTGCCGGCACTAATACATTCCTGCCGGTGCCTCCCTGTGCCAGCCCCAGCTTAAGCAGGACAATCCAGCCCCTTCTGACACCCCTGAGTGCCATTACTGCTCCACTGACAGAGTCAAGTGGATGCTCAGAGTAAAGGTCAGCAGTTGTGTCTTCCTCCACTCCAAGCTAAATACGTGTGAAGATTTGAAATGCTAATTGTTTCCTTAAATAGGTGATTGAGGGCAAAAATTAACCCTGGGAATGGACCTCTTTGGAGAAGAGCATTCTCAGCTGTTGACACTGGGGTGGCTACATGAACAGTCACAGGTCACACTGCTCTCAGCATAACAAACTTGAGAAAAGGAAAACTCCAAGTGTTTATCTAGAACTGCTCCTCAGAAAGGTGTTGTCTAACAGCTTTTGCCACCAAAAAAGGGCTGTGTGAGCACGAAAGGAAGACTTTATCTTATTTGGTCATGGCTTCTCCAGTACAGAATCCTCACCACATACTGGTTTGGAGACGCCAAAAGACCCCCTTGACTCTCTTGTGGGCTCTAGAGCTTATACAAACAGACAACAACAAATGCTCAGCTTCCACACATCAGGCAATCCCCAGACAACTGAGAGCCAAGCCTTGAGATTTATGGGCTCAGATCTGGAGCGCTCTGAAGAACTGACACCTGGTAATAATTTCTGCATATTGACTTAGGGCTGCCATATAAACACTTCCACTGTTACCCTTTGTTCATGCGCTGTCAGATCAGCATCTAAGTGATAAGTCAGGTTTGAAATTGACACAAACCCCTTTTGATCATATATTAATCTGGTTACTGGCCATAATCCGGAGTCAAAATCCAACGCATTACAGAAAAACATGTGATAAAAATTCCATACAACATCCTTCACAAGTACAAATAAAAAGCTGTTTCAGTGAACAGGCACAGAACGAAAATACATCAAAGAGCACACCCACCTCCACTTTGTTAGCAATAAATCGCTTATCTCCATCTACACTGATAGAGAAATCATAATATCCACTTGCAGGTTTCACATTCATGAAGTTCAGCTCAAAGAAATCTCTGTAACAACAAAACCCAAGGTGTTAAGCCTCTAAATACACTACATTAAATAGGTAAACAAACACAGCACAAAACTAACATTGCTAAGTGCAGCAGAAAAAGAATTCTTCAAAGCTAACCAAAGTCAAAAGAACACTGGAAACTCCCATTCCCAGTGAAAAGAAAAAACAACAGGAATTCACCATCACCACCAAATGTGCTCAGTCAAGCAACACCAGCAAAACACAACCACAGCATTTTGAGTCTTCCAGCACAGAAACATTTCTCTGGTGGAAAAACACTTATGGAAGTTAAGTCTAACATTGTTTAAATAACACCTGTTTGCCTTACTCTAAAAAAAAATCTTATTTTCTTACCCAGAGAGAGTAAATGGTAGCTGTTGAAGGACAGTGGCTTTGCTAGACACAGACTTGGCTTGGTCAAGCTTTACAGAAACTTGAGTCAGTAGCTGGGACATAACATTGGTCACTTGCAGCTACGAGAGAAAAACCAGCATTTCTGTGAAACTTGTTGTCCCAGAAGGATTGCAGGAGCACAGACAAGTCGGTACCTCTCTGTGTTACACACCCGGAGTTCTCCCCTGCCCAGCACCCCACATTCCCTTGTTCTTTCTAGCACAATAGGGAAGGTGAAGAGCTGGCTTCCACACCATGCCTTCTTGAGGCAGGGTCTGGCAAGCTGAGGCTCCTAAGAACCACTTCACAAAAGCACTAAAATCCCAGATCTACTGGAAGCTGAGTCACAGAGCTAAAAGCGAAAGACATCACCTTACACTTTCAGTCAGCCCAGAGCTACAATACCACAAACTGAGCCAAGATTTGGGGCTAAGTCCTTACCCTGAGCACGGGCTGGTGGTGAGACACAGCCGCAGGCCCGTCAGGGACAACGATGACGGGCAAGTGGAAGCGGTTCTGGGACAAGGAACCTGCAGCACGAGCAACGCCGAAGGCCTCTGAGAGTGTCTCAAAGTTTTTCTTGCTAAAAATCGCATTCATCAGCTGGATAACTTGATCCTGAAAGAGGAAAAGCCCATCACATCTAAGCACCAGCAGCTTACCACAACACTGTAAACTGGCTCAGTATGATGTTATTAATGAAAACATCATTCATAAAAGACTGTTTAATTTTCCATTTGCTTTAAAAATAGTTCAAGTTATGAGGCAACCCAAAATGATCTACCTTTGGAATTTCACATGTGCATTCTTATTCTTGGCTGGGAGATTCCAACCACAATTGCCTGGAACAATCTCAAGAACTTGGAAAAGCAGAATTTGGATCCACCTCTGCAAATGACATGTTTTGGAGTGGAAGATGTCATCAGCTCAACTACCCAGACTGCATGTGGCTGCAAAAAGACAATTTGGCTGCAAGAGCTGCACAATTGTCTTCATACAGTGGAGCAGGACCAGGCTTGAGGGCCTGGCTACCTGCCAGGCTGGGAAGGCCATGGAGCAAAGCATCCCAATGGCTGTGGAAGGAACCAGTCCAGGCCCATGCAGGCTTATCCCCCTTCAGGCTCAGCAGTGTCCCCAGGCTAAGAGGATTAGCTTTAAAGCAGTACCACCAGGAACACAGAGCCAGCTCTGGCTTTGGGATGTGCCAAAGCTAATTTGTTCTCTCCAAAGCAGGAATGGGACTGCATCCCCCCAGCTGGTTTTGCAGGCAGACTTGGGAGGGTTAGGCATCTGCACCACTCTCTGCAGATCATTCATTACCCCTCATTATTCAGCTTCTTCCATCACTCCCTGCTGGTCTGGAAAACAGAGGAATTGGCTACCCGTACTTTGATCCAAACGAAGGATTTTGGGCTAAATTCTAATGGAAATGAATACAATCAAAGACAATCCCAAATAAAGCAACAGGGATACAGCTTAGTGACCTACAAAGAACACTTTTAAATGAAATCCACTGCATCTCAAATTTTCACTCTCCTGCTTGTACCATGTAAGCACCAAACAACACCACAACTACAAAAAGCATCCAGACAAATGCTACACAACTCCTGCACAGTGCAAATCCTGCAGTGTTTGTCATGTCTGTGGAGGGCATGGCACTGCTCCAGACCCTAATCAGCAACTGACACTCTCATTAAATTCGTGAGGGGAAAAAACCAGGGAGCTATTTTTTCAAATACTACATGTTATTGTTTAAAGACAGTTTTGTGGCATTCCAAAGGCAGTCTCACCATTCACCAGAGATAAAGCCTCAAGCCCCAACAGCAGCACTTCTGACAGCACAATTCTGACAAAAAACTAAACAATTTTCCTTAATTGGTCTTTTTTTGAAGCATCATTTGGACACTGACAGTTTGAATTGTGCGTGGCAGAACCACAACCTCAAAAATGACATCGAAATTGCATTGCATGACTCTGTTTGGCAGCAGTGTGGAAAAGAGCCAGGATTGAACTCAGATGTCTTACACTGGCTTCAGTCTTAACCCTGCCACTTTGGCTCGTGCTTCAGGGAGCTGCCATTCCCACTCCAAAGTACATCTAACTCCATTAACTGGTGGAAAAAAAATACCAAGTGGACAGCTTGCAGTAATGATTTCTAGATTAACCAAGATCAAAAGAAATTTTCAACAGTCTTTCATCTTATACAACAAGTTTTTCCATTTGGATTCCTGCAGGCACATGGTAATGTTGTCTCTCTTCTGGGTCCCCCAAACTCAGGTACCTGCATTTCCTCACAGAAAAATAACATTTCCAAAACACCTTGAAATGCTGGGAAGTGCTACAAAAATGCCAAATACCAGAACAAACTCTCAAACAAGGGCTTTTTCAACACCTTGTCTCAATAAACAAAGAAAACTAAGCCTCACTTGCAATTTCCTTCTGTACACTTGAAAAAGGAAAAAAACCCAACAAATCCAGCCTGTGATCTTTAAGTTGGAATTTCCTCTTAGATTCTGTTTCCTAGCATTCCCTCCACAATGTCCCTTTTCACTGAGCGTGCTCAATACTCTTTCCAGCAGAAATTCCATCCAGTTACACCAGGATCTTGCACTGCACCACAGGGACTGGGCAGATCCTTTCTGGGAGTTGGAGTGTGCAATGGAGGAAAAGGCAGCTACAGACCTCCTTTATTGCTGGCTCTGTACCCACATGGTCTGACAGCTTATAGGCAGCAGCAACAAACAGGGCAGTAGTCTCAATTCCTTCTTCAAACTGCAGGTAAACTCCACCCAGGTCATCCAAGCGAGCGACAAGATCCTGACAGAAAGAGTTATTAAAATTTAAATTGCATTCTAGTAGATCCACAGAAATTAACTCTGCTGTGAGGCCTGTAATTGAGAATTACCTGTATGGGATCAATGATATATTTTGTAACAGTCATTTACAAACAGGAAAAAAGAAAATCCTCCAGCCTTTAGTGGATTTAATTATATGGAAATGTCAGGATTTTCTACGTTTCAGTCCACTGTGAAATAGATAAAAGTCCAAGGAATTATCTGCTTGAAAGCCAAGCCACATCATACAGGCAGACAATTAGCTGGGTTGGTGTTTCATTTTCTTTTTCACATTAATACTTCTTTCAGTTCTAAAGTGATCTAGCAAATTTCTGAATAATTAGAGAGCACAGCGTGTTCCTACCTCGATCTCCTCAACAATGCTACTCAGATCTGCCTGCTGGGACAGGTAAGATGCCGTCTCCAAAGCCTGGATGGTTCTTAAACAAGAACAAACAAAATCAAACAAGTGTATGATTATTCCTTCCTTAAAAGCCAAACATCATTTAAATCAAAGCAACTGCATTTTCTATTCTGAATGAAGTGTAAAACACCTGTTCCTGCCTTCAGTACACTCAAGAGAATGAATCTGAAGTGATTTAGTGTGAACTTAGCATTCATTACAGAATGTCACTTTAGCTGCATCAGCACCACAAGAAACTCATAGACTCGAAGGCAGAGAAGAGAACAAACTGATCCCTGCAGAGCACAGATCCCAGAATTGATACTGAGGCTTCCAGGAATCCATCTCTTTAGTCAACAAAGCAAGTTTTAAAGTTTCTCTTTCTTCCCCAGCCTTTAAGGGACATTCTGTTCTCTTGTTTCACAGTGAAACAAAGCTCTTTGGTGATAAATGCCAAGATTCCTTCAGCTTACTGGCACATAATTTCCAGCAGGCACCCCAAATTACAAACAACAGGGCTGAGAAAGAGCATCAAGTCTGCTGCAACCATAAATGACACAGAATCATGGCTGGGTATAAAGTAAAAATTCTGTTGTCAATCCTGTTAAGAGGAGGCTTTTTTTGGGATACCATCCCTTTAACTGACCATTATCCTTGAACTAAATGGAATACAGAAGTTCATTTACAAAATCATACAATAACAGCCCCAAAACATATATTTCATGCCCCCTGAGGAACAATAATGAACTTGGACAAATACATCAAAACACAGCACTTATTTTACTACATCTATATTACAAATATTAAGCATTTAAATACTCTTTAATTCAAAATCCAGTGGCCTGGAGGATAAACATGTGCATCACTCCTGCCTGAGACTTACGCCAGCACGCTCTCTTCCTTGCTGAGACGAGCAGTGAGAGCACTCAGTGCCTCCTGGGATGCCAAAGGAAGGCCAAAGCCACTCAGAGCACCAACAGCGTGGAAGATCTGGGTGACTGAGGAATCCTCACTGACAGCTGCCAGCAGCAGCTCCCTGGTCTCGTTTGAAATGGTGACCTGAGGAAGAGCACAGGGAACACAGTGATTTACACCAGAAAAACACAACCTTCAAATCACCACTGATGCCATCCTGGAGCAGCACACCAGACTGGTGAACCACTATAAGCTTCTGGGGAAAATCCATTTATCATTCATTACCTTTTAGTTTAATTAATTAAATGCCTAAGTTTTGCTGCCAACCATTAGTCAGGATAATCCATGATTCAGATTTATCCTGGCAGCCCGCTACTGCTTTTCATGTGGCATCACATCATTGCGTAGCAGCCAGGGGTACTGAAGACAGAGGGCTTGGATAACCCACCCCAGTTCAGCAAGGGTGGTCTGCATCTGTATCCAGCAGTGTTCCACCACCCAGACAGTTTGTCATCCATCCAGAGAGCTTCTAATCGAGACAGTCCTGAGAATTCTAACAGAATGTGCTGCCTTTTCTCTTAGCCATCAGTGTTGAATTAAAAAACATCCCCTCAGAACTACTCTACACCAAATACTTGTGTTATGCATTTATACTTTGCTTTGTGTAGAGCACACCCAAACACTTACTTACCTAAGGCACAACACAGAACAATCCACTAAAAGAAAGTAAAAGTTATGCATAAAACAAACCCAAGAAAAATATCAAGGCTAGTATTTCCTTGGTAATATCTGACTGCAGAACTCAGGGCTCCACACTCACCTCACAGCCAGACAGGACCTGGATGGACTGGGCAGCATAAAAGAGGGATTCGACACTGCTGGAGTCCACATGGGATTTGATGAACTTGCATGCAGCCTGTGGAGAAACAGAAGTTAACTTAAACCACTGAGAGGAGATTTAAACGACACTCTAAGACAATTCCATGAACAGTGTGCATTTTTATATCCCCCAGATCCTACTCTGCCAAGTGCTGCACAGAAACAAGGGTGGCTCCTCCTAGAAGACATCAGGAATTTTCACAAAAACTCTACTATAACCATAATTCAAACCTAAATTGAGTATAATTATAAACCCTATCAAAATTAAAGTATCACAGGTATATTCAGCAGGGAAAATCTTCCAGGACAGAGAACAGATGAACAGAAATTCTGTGGGTGAGCTTCCTTTCCAGCTGTATATCACACCATCATTAATGGACAGAAATATAGAATTTCAAAGAATGAAAAGTGGGGCAAGCAGGTACAGCATGAAGGCAAGCAATGGGACTGCTCATTAATTTGTATTAGCTGACAGCTGGGTAGAGGGATCACTGAGATGCATTTTAACCAAGAATTTAACTGCTCATACATAAATCATGGGGCTTTGAGTATGTGGAACACAGGCCTTTACAAGCAGGAGAGGATTGCATTATCTAGGAATATTCCTAGACTTTCTCTTGGCTGAGGAGGATCAGGTTAGAGATCACTTAGTCAAACCTGACACACTCAAACCCATGGGCTCCAATGGGATGCAGCCACAAGTGCTCTGGGAGCTGGCAAATGTCATTGCTAAGCCATTCTCCACCATCTTTGGAAGCTCATGGAAAACAGCAGAGGTGCCTGAGGACTGGAGGAAAGCCAGTGTCACTCCAGTCTTCACAAAGGGCAAGGAACCACAGAGAAACCCAGGGAATCACAGCCTCACCTCCAGCCTTGGAAAGGTGTTCATCTCAAAACACGTGGAGGAAAACAAGGTGTTGAGGAGCAGCCAACATGGATTCACCAAGGGGAAATCATGCTTAACCAATAAGACATCCTTCCAGGAGATGACCTTCTCTCTGGAGAAGGACCTGAGGGTCCTGGTGGACAACAAGCTGTCCATGAGCCAGAAGAGTCTCAGGGCCAAGAAGGCCTGTGGGCTNGCGGGCCTCAGGGGCGGCCCCTGGCGGGGATGTGGGCTGCGCTGATTGGCCCGGGCGCCTTAAAGGGGCCGCGGCGGGAAAGCGCCCGGGGGCTGTGGTCGTGTCCGGTTCTGAGGCGTTCTGAGGCGTTCTGTCGCNACACGATCCTGCCCCTCTACTCAGCCCTGCTGAGGCACAACTGGGGTGCTGTGTTTGGTGCTGGGCTCCCCAGGTCAACACAGACAAGGAAATACTGGAGGGCTGTGAAGATGATGAGGGACTGGGGCATCTCTCAGGAGGGAAGGCTGAGGGAGCTGGGGCTGTTCAGCCTCAAGGAGAGCTTATCAGTGCACACAGACATCTTAAAGGTGGGTCGTTGCAAGACAGATGTTCAAGTGCTACACCTAGCTATTATTTTTACTACCTCTAGATTTTAAATAGCCCCACCCTGTGAAGAGGTGCACTATGCACAAAAAAGTCTCATCACAAAACCTTCAGGAGCATCACAGTTAAGAGCTTATGTGCAGAAACCAAAGAGAAACCAAGCACAAAGGGTTTAGAACCCCTGCACTGGATGAACCTCTGAGGAAAGAACAAACTTCTATCTACAGTCCACATGCACAGGTAAACATCCATATGCATGTGAGCAGGTGTGCCTGTGTGAGGAGGCTGTTACAAGCACAGCCTGAAATATTTAAACTAGAAATGCTTAGAGACATGGCACAGTAAGAACTACGGTTGATAGCACGAGCCTTAAAATTATATAATTAATTACATACGAAAATAGAACTGCCTGAATCCAGTACTTGAACTGAAAGAAGCTAATGACAACTCTATTTAACAGTACAGTGCAGTGAACGTGCCACAAGCAGGGAACTTATTCACGAGACAGTTAAACAAATTGATATCCACAGTCACATCACAACGGGCGCGGAGGAGCGAGCCCTGAAGCCATCGCTGACAGGCAGTGAGTGTAAGCGAAACCAGGGCCACGTTACTGCCCGGACAAAGATGCCATTTATCCAAATAACACATGAGAGTCGGTAATTACCAGTAAGATACCCCGGTACTTACTAAGGATATAACGCACGTACGTTTTACACTTCCCATACGGCCCTGTCCAAGCAGGGCTCGCTCTATAAACTCATATTATATTAATAATTCGTCTTCCGCTGCTGTGCAGCAGCCCCTCAGCACAGCAAAGCGCCTCTGGGCAGCGGCAGCCGGGCCCTCCCCTGCTCACCTTTTCGTCCGCCACCCGCACCCCGAGGCTGCTGAGCCCCACTATGGAGTAGTAGGCGGCCCGCACGTCGGTGAAGGGCCGCTCCAGCACAGCCCGCAGCCGCGCCAGGTCGCGGGCAGAGAGACGATGGCTGGGGACGAGGGCCTGGGCACTGGCGAGGAGAAACAGGAAGCTGAGTGCCGCCTCCAGACGCAGTCTAGGGCCTGCGGAGAGATAAACCCGTTATCTTGGGTCCGCCTTTCCCCGCGGTACCGACACCGGCCCCGGCCCGCTACCCTCGCCTCACCCGGCGCTGCCATGATGCAGCCCCTCCCGCGCCACGGCGCCGCTTCCGCCCCGCGCCCCGCCCCGCCCCGGCACGCGCCATCACGCCACGGGGGGGTGACAGGGACGGCATATTATGCGAGGGTCCCTCAATCCCAGTGCTGCCCTCCGCGACAACCGGGAAACTGTGAAGAAGACTGAAGCCAGCGGGGCGGGAGAGGGAGCGGG
>VZRR01006903.1:122883-177840 GCA_013398015.1 Oreocharis arfaki | reverse complement strand
CCCCCCCCCCCCCCAAGCTCCCCCAGTGCCTGGGCAATCCTGCAAACCCCAGCTCCTGCTCAGCATTCCCCTTTCTTGCCAAAATCACTCCAGAGCATGTCAGCATGCTGTCATGTAAGGAATCTCATTTTGGAGAGGCTTTTTCTCTCTCGTTTTGCCTTCGATACAAACCAGACACAGCCTCACTTTATTGGGTGTGAGGGCAGGGCTGCCCACATCCGGCCTTCCTCCACTCCCTCCCCAAAACTCTGCTGGAGTGGAGTTGGAGGATTCGCACTGTTTGTCTGGGATGCTTTTTGCTGTGCGTGCCGGGACCTTCTGCACAGACGTGCTCGTGTGCAGGACCCCCTTGTGCTGCAGAAGCCCTGCATGGAAGCCATGGGGGAAAGAGGTGGCTTTGGGGCTGCTCAGGTGCTGCCTGCTGTGCCCTGGGGTCAGGCAAACCTTGGATGTGTGGGATGCAGCACCTTCCCTCTGCTGCATTGTGATTTTGGGGACTGACACCCAACTCTCAGAAGAGCAGTGCTCCCCACAAAGCCCCAGGAGATGCTTGTTCCCTCCTCTTCAAACTCCCATCATCCCAAAGCCCCTCAGCGAGGCCACAGTCTCTGCACATTCCTTCCGTTCTTATTCCAGGTGACTGCACAGGCCCCCAGAGCCCCTTACCTGCCTGACCCCGGGGCTCAGCTCCAGTGCTCTGGGGATGGATAGTGATGGACAAGTCCTGGCCTGGATTCCCCATGCCCCTCTCAGCTCTTCTCATCAAAACAGGGATTTCCCTTCTCTGAATAACTCACTGTGACTCTGGGTGCCTGGGGAGGCAGGGCACAGCTCCCCTTGGCCCCTGCATGCAGAGCAGTGGTGATCAGTGAGGTAATTAATTGGCTCGGGTGGCATTAGTGCCTGCTTTGCACACCCGATGTCATCCTTCCTTTCCGAGAGGTTTGGCCTGGGAAGCAAGAATAATCTGCCTAGGTCAGTGAAGGATGAAACCCCTCTGTCCACCCGCAGCCCTGCACAGGGACTTTTGGAGCTGGGGGCTCCAGCCAGATGTGCAGAATCTGCCTAAAAAGGGCTGTGAGAGCCA
Organism: Oreocharis arfaki; assembly: GCA_013398015.1. Classification (NCBI taxonomy): domain Eukaryota; kingdom Metazoa; phylum Chordata; class Aves; order Passeriformes; family Paramythiidae; genus Oreocharis; species Oreocharis arfaki. The sequence goes on along the minus strand of VZRR01006903.1, from coordinate 176,753 downwards.
GCAAGCTGTGATGGCCCTGCAAGAGTGGCACAGTGCTCCAAGAGGGGCTCCTCTTCCAGCTGATTCCACACAGGGAAAGCTGCCCTGTGCCAGGAGGAAGTTGGGGTTTCCCAAGAGAGCTCAGCCTCGTGGCTGAGCCAAGGGTGCTGAAGTCGAATGGGGGCTTTGAAAGGCTGCTGATGCTCCCAGAAGGTGCCCCAAATCCCACCTGAGTCCTCTTCCAGTCCTACTTCAGTGGCCAGTGCCAGCTGGGACAGAGAGTTCTGTCCCCATCACAGTGTGGCACCACATGGGTGGTGTATGGCAAGTCCACAAACACCTTGCCCGTGGCTCAAGAAGTGCTTGGACCATGCTCTCAGGTGCGTGCTGTGATTTTTGGGGCTGTCCTGTGCAGGGCCAGGAGTTGGACTCCATGATCCATGTGGGTCTGTTCCAGCTCAGGATATTCCATGGTTCCATGATGGTTGCTGTCTCTGATTTTACCTGCAGTAACCTGGGAGCAGCTTTTGCCTCTTCTTCTAGGTTTAAAGGTCATTCTTACAATATATTACAGTCTGCATCAAGCAAGACAGATGTTTTGGAGAACATTTGGGTGCAAGGACTGTTGCACCCAGTGAAGTATCCTGCCAGCAATGCCGTGTCTGGACCTGATCCCTGCTAGGTCTGGTCCTGAATGCCCCCTGGACTAACAGGGAGCTGAGGCAGCATATCCTCTCTGCACAACATCCAGCACCTCCGCTCCCTCCTGTGCTCCTGTGCCAGCCCAGCCATTCCTGACCTCACCTTTCCCCATCTGCAGCACTGGCCAAAGGTGTCCTGAGCAGGTTCTGCATCCCAGCGAGGGAAGAGCCGCCTTTCCAAGGACTCCTGGCCCATATGGAACACAGCTTTGCAAAGGCACGAGGATTTGTTCAAGAGTTCACTGAAGTTTAAAGTGAGTTTGTCTCAGACGCACCCTCTGTGATGCTTTTCCATCCTAACTCACATCAAATCATCGCTGGACATTTATTGTTTCTGGGCATGCTCCAGTTCCTCCAGGAGGCAGCAGTAAGAGGGCCCCTCGCCTCCTTTTTCTCCTGCCATCCCCAGGCTCAGTCCCAGCCCCCCTAAGTTTCCATCCCTCAAAGCCTCCAAACTCAACACCCCCAGAGCCCCCAGTGAGGAGCTGGGCTGGATCCCGTCCCAGAAGGGTGAGGGCTCTCCATGCGGCCGGGGTGGCCAGTCCAGACAGTGGAGCTCAGCCTAGGTGGTGGCAACAAGAGGGTGAGCAGCGTGGAAGGGCTGGCTGGGAGCAGAGCATTGCAGTGTGGGGAGCCAGAGGAGGTGAGGAGGTGCAGGAGGATGCCAGGATCCCTGCTGACCGGTGGTTGATGCTCCCTGCTGCAATTCGAAAGCTGCTGCAGCCTCAGGATAGGGTTTCCAGTACAAACACTTGGAGGTTTTCTCTCCAAGTTTATGTTCCAAGACTAATTTCTCAATATTCGTTTAGGGAGTCTGCCTTTCTGTGGGTGTAAATCTGTGTACCTCCACCACCTCGGAGAGGCCCGCGCTGATTGATATCAGCTGAGATGCTGACCCCAAATTTGCAGTTTGCACAAATGTTCCTGCCAATAAAACTGTTATTTAAAGTATTCAGAGAAAGTGAACCCAGGAGGCATGTGAACATGGTCCAAACAAATCTAATTAAAGCTTTCATCCAGAAAATTCTTCCTTACTATAGAACAAAAATCCACACATTAATACTTGTCCTCACTTCACTGGGGCTAAAAAACTCAGTTTGGAAGCCCAGGATAAATGAAATTTGTGCTGGGCTGAGCACTCACAAACTCTGCATCCCCATCCTTACAGTACTTTCTGGATGGCTTTTAGCTTTGTGGGTAAGCTCGTTGCTTCATTCAGACAGTGCAGCTGGGCTGCAGTGGAGCAGCCACATGCTGCTGCACGTGCTGGGGAAGTAGCTAAGGAAACATCCTGGCAGGGGCTGACAGGAGCCAGGGAGGACAGAGGTACCAGCACCAGAGTCACCACCAGCTTGCAGAAACACGGAGCTGATCCAGATGCTGCATCCCAGCTGTCCCAGGGGCCGGGGTGCTGGCTTTGGGCTGGTCATGTCTTATTTTAATCTGCACAAACTGTCACAGTAAACCCACCCAGGAGCAGCAGCTGATCCAATCCTTGCAGCAGCATTTCAGGGGCTCCACATACTCCCCAGGGAACTGATGGCATAAATGGGTGTCCTGGGGACAGAGGCAGACCCAGGCCCCAGGCAGGGCTCTTTTCTAAGGGCACCACTCCCAGGAATGGCTCCTGTCACATCCTATGGGAACACTGTGCTGGTGCCTCTGATGGTTCTGAGTGGGAGCCAAGGACCAGCTCTGCAGGAAATACGTCTGACCCTCTGAAGCTCAAAGACTACAGACACACAATCCATTGCTGGTCTGGCCTCTTCCCATTTTCTCTGCTCCTGTCTTTCTCTCCCTCGTTTCAACTGACATTGAGTGGAAATTACCCCATCACTCCTCTTTTTCTTCCTCACTGCCTCTCCAAGAAGCTAAACAAACAGATCTACCCCCCTGGATCACCTTCATTTCATCTGCCCTCCCAAAGCCCTGTGTTTTTCTGAGGCCTTCCAGCAAGACAGCCCTGCAGGCATTTTCCAAGACAGGAGAAGCTTCAGACAGCAACAAAAATGTGTAGAATTTGGCCTATTTCTCTTCCCTTACCTTTTGGTGACCTTCAGGGAGCTCTAGGCAGCATCTTCCTTGCTCCCTGTCAGGCCCCAGGACAGCTCCTGCCAGCCCAGCCCAGGCTGCCTGCTGGGGAACAAGCCACAGAAATGGAAAAAGAGAAAGAATGACACAGGTGGGGAGAAGATGACTTGACTGCTAATGCAGGAATTATTTCCATGCACATTCCTTGTGCAACCAAATGGCTGGAGGAAGATCTTTCAATACCAGATGTGCTCCTCATCCCCACTGAGCGAGTCTGGCTGCTCAAGGAGACTCCTAAGTTTTAGATTTGCATTCATCACATTCTCCTAGATGGTTTTGGCCACTGTACAGCTGGAGAAATCCAAGATAAGGTCTGAAACAGAAAGCTTGACCTCAGTGGTACCTCTTTATCCCACCCCTTTCCTCTAAGGAATTGCCCAAGGGCACAGACATCCTTCTCCTCTTCAGGGAGCCAGGCCTGGATATCACAGGACAAAAATAACTTGTGTCCTGTCCCTGAGCTGGAGATCAGTGCTGCAGAGGGGCTGCTCCTTCCACAGCACCAGGGCTGACAGACAAACCCAGGGCTGCAGCTCACCGGGAAAGTCCCAGGTTTGGAGCAGAGAATAAAAAAGGTCAAAGGATATCTCGTGTGTGGCATTGCAAAGGGAAGCTGGGGCAACAGAAACTGCCCAGACAGGCAGGATGTTCTTCCTCTATGTCCCTAGCCAGGCAGGCAGCTGGTTCTGCCTGCACACCAGGGTGTCTCACCAAGTGTCCAAGAGGAGCAACAAGCATCCATGGTCCATTGAGCCGTGGCTGGGGATGAGATCTCCGAGGGTTGCAAAGCCCAGGGATGGATTCATCTGAGGCATGAGTTCTTCCAGAGTGTATTTCATTGCATTCCTACCCTGGCCATGAGTTTAACCTTGACCTGGAGAGCCGATTCATTCCCTGTGCCTGAGGGGTGGGGTGTATACAAAAGGGCCACTCTGGGAGTTGTAGGGGACACCTACATTACCTCACGTGTCACAGCTGCCCAACACTGCCAAGCATCCTTCTGGGCTCCCCAGAGGAGCAGGAAGCACAGCAGGACACACACGCTGCCATCTCCTCCATGAGAATGTTTTACAAGCATGGCAGAAGAAATAAAAGAGCAGGAGAGCTGTAAACAAGCTCATTTGAGTGTCTCCCTGGGGCCTTGTCACGTCAGCTTCAGCTCCAGTCAACACCTCCCACATCAGCCAGAGCCCGGCCCAGCCAGGCTGCCCGCAGGGACCCATCTGCTAATGGATTTCAGGTGCTCCAGCAAGGCATGGAGGAAGAGCACAGGGAATGCTCCCCCTCCCTCCCACCCTTGTCCCTCATGATGTCCCCTCAGCTGGCTCCTGGCTCTCAGACCTACATTTCACCTCATGATGCCAATTTCTATCCTACCCAGCATGAAACTCCGAGGAACGGTTCTCACCACAGTGTAAAAATATTCTTTCACCCAAAAATTAAAGTTAGGTCAGGGCCAGACACAAACAGAAGAGCATGAAGAGGGCTTGTCAAAATCGAGTGAGCTTTTTAATAGACTTCCAGAGATCATTTCCTGCCCAGGTGTCATCTCTTCTCTACTTCCCATCTTTCCCTCCCCTTTCCCTGCTCTAGCTGAAGCCTCCCTGCAAGCCAACATCCCACCTGTTTCTAACCCAAACACTTCTGTGCCACATTTCCCAGCAGACATGGTGAGGAATTCAATGGAAAACGTAAAAGGCCAGGTTGGAGCCATGCCAGGGCTGCAGAACACAGCTACAGCTGGGAATGGACTTCCAGAAAATGTCCATCCTTCCCAGCGACAATCCTCAGATGTCCTAGAGGTGACACACTGAGTGCAGCTGGTCAGGGAGGAGGAGTCCTCACTTGGGAGCCCAAGGATGATGGAAGAGGCAATGGAAACCCCCAATGGCAATGGGGAGAAGCAAGAACCTGGCTTGCAAGTTCAAAGGAGCAGGAAATTAGGAGGGCAATTAGGGAGGCAAGCATCCGATCCGTGACAAACTGGGCCACCAGCACATCAGACAGGCAACAAAACAAAGAGCCAGTGATGAACCCAGCAAGCCACTGTACAGCCAGCAGCAGATGTGTTCAATTAGCCCAAGAGCCAACATCCAACCAAACACCAACCTAGCCAGCAAAAAACAGACAATAGACTACTTGTTCCATCAAACAGCTGAGTTAATAGCAAAAACGTGCAGGGAGTGAGCGAGCAGCCAAAAACCCACGCCAGCCACTCAATAAGTCAATTAACCAAAGACCCACATAATCAACCACTTAAGTAGAGCCGAGCAAATAACTCACAATGAGTTATTTATCCATTGAATTTCGCCTCTAGTCTTGCTTGGGCCATCTCTGTGAGCACATGTCAAGTCCCTTCAACTGATTTTCAATTAATCTCATTTTGGCTTGTTTGCTCTGTGCATGGCTGGCCAGAAGTTGCCGTGTGAACTGCACTCATTAGCTGTGATTGCCCAGGAAGATTACACGTTGCTCTCTAGTCTCAGATTAGGTAAGCACAGTTTTGCCAGGGAGTCTCAGTCCCTAAAATGCTCCAACGGGACTGCTCTGAAGTCACCAGGACACGGCAGTCACATACATTCAAAGGAAAAAACCACAACCAATGTAAGTGAGAACTTATCCAGCCATCCAAGAGGTCCAACTAAATGGTCCTGCAGGAAGAAGGCTCGTGATGCTGCTCAAACAGGACTGGGGAATTGGAGGGTCTGGGTTTAGTGCCCTAAGGTTGGGGCCCATTTCTGGGGGTTTTTCCATCCCTGAGGCCATAGCTCCCTGAGCACCAGAGGATGGCCCAGCTCTTCAACTACAGCTCCTTGGCTGGGGCTCCTCAGACCCTGTCTGGGGTATCTCAGTGCCTTCTGGAGGACCTCCCAGCTGACCTCAGCTCCTGATTTATCACAGAATTGTTTAGGTTGGAAAACACCTCTAAGACATCAATTCCAACTGTCAATCCAGCTCTGCCGTGTTCACCACTAAACCACATCCCCAGATCCACATCCAGATATTTTTCAAACACTGTCAAATCACTGTCCAGGGACAGTGATGTCACCATTTTTAATTCCCCCTTTCAATGAAGAATTTTTCCTAACATCCAGTCAATTTGAAAATTGCCTCTGTGGTGGCAAGCCCGGTGACACAGCCAAGACAGCACTTCCTAGCAGGGGCTGGGCCATGTGGGTCTCTCACTGCATCTGGGTGCCCCAGGAAGCACCAGAGCATTAAAACAACAACACCACCACTCTGACAATCCCAGGCACCCGACTGGCATGTCTCAGAGGAGATGCTATGTTCCTCACCCCACCAGCCTTCGAGGAGAGGCCACATGGTGCCATGGAGTCCAGGGCTGCTCCTTCTGGGGCAGAAATGCTTCTTTCCTCCAGCCCACACCAGGCTCTTTCACTTGCTGCCAAGAGACCACAGGTCTTCTCATGCAGGTGGTCAAACACACACCCAGCTGTGCCACAGCAGGATTTGGCCCATGCTGTGGGTCACACTGCCCTTCTTGGACCCTGGTACCACCAAGCCATGGCCATTTCCACATTAGCTCTAGGAACAAGGTCCATTCCTGGCCTCCTTCGTCCCAAAATGGCCATGACGAGAAGCAAGCTGAGCTGACTGGGCTCTGAGCGTGGCCCCACACAGCTTAGGGAGGTTTCCATCCCTCTCCTCCGGGGCTGCCGTGAGCGCTGTGCTCTTGGCTCTGGCTGGGGAGGAGGCCTGTGCTGCCAAACCACACTGTCAACTGCTTCCCTGCTGCCTGCAGATCCTAATCCCGCAGGCAATATATAACCAGCGGGAGCTGCACCATCCCTGAAGTGTGAAGTGGAGTATCAGAGGAGCACTGCTATCTCCTGCCTCTCCAAGAGGCAGTCGCGGGGACTGTCAGAGATTAGGACTAATAGTACTTAGCTCACTTCATCAGCCAGCTGAATCAAATGATCCTTACATGCCCTTACGTCCTAATGAATTGCATTTGATTCCTTGCCCAGCTCTGAGCATGGAGCAGCAGCACAGCTCTTTCATACTCGAAGGGCTGTGTAGGAATCACCCCTCTCATTACCCTTGCAAACCCAGCCTGTTTTTAATCCCGACAGCATCTCCTACAGCTCCCACTGCAGATTCAGGTTTGAGTTCGTCTTTCAAAGAGAGCTGAGCTCTCAAAAGCCAAGCTCAGCTGCAAGCATCGAGCTTCAGCTTAGAGACCAAACAAAATCCACTGATTTCACATTATTTCCGTGCAAAGCTATAAATCAGCTTGGGCTCGGTTTGACTCTGGGCCAAGGCTTGACTGAAAGGTTCACGAACCTTAAGGAATTTTTAAGCTCGGTCTGAGATTCAAATTTGTAATGAAACCCCAATAGTGAAGCTCTGCTAGTTCCATGTAATTTCAGGTTTTGCTGTGAACATTTCATGCAGCTCTGGGGACAAAGTTACACCAGCACAAACCCAGTCACTCCTTAAGAATCAATAGAGCTGACCTGGATTTCTGCCGGTGTAAGAGCAATCAACGCAGCCCAGAAAAAGTTATTTTTATTCCTTGCCTTCTGTTTTGCTAGAATCCACCCAATAAATGTTCCCAGCCTGAGTCCAGACTGTAGAGATGCAAATGCCAGTAGAGCATAAACCCCGGCATGTGTCTGGAGAAGTTTGTGTAAATCGACAGGGTCATTCCAGCTGTGAGGACAATGAAAACCCAACAAGAACTCCAAGAGCCCCTTCCCCATCCTAAATCTGCTAATACCCTGAGCGGCTTCTGTGAGAAGATATATTCTGTGGGTTGTTGCCTGAGATGACTGTTTCTTGTAGGGCAGAAAAATGACTGCGCCACATCAGACTGAACTCAGGACAGAGACTTCTGCAGCCCTAAAAAACGGCTGGCTCCTGCTCCCCCAGCACAGTGCTGGGCTCCAGTGGGTCGGTCAGGCTTATTCCCACTCATTTTTCACAGATCCCCAGCTCTAATAAGGCAAACCAAATTTGTGCTCTGGAAGGAAAATGCTGTGGGGCTCAGGGGATGCTGTCCTCCACCCTTGCTCTAATTTTATAGCGTATCTGCAGTGGTGTGTCAACATCCAATTGCTCCAAACGGGGGAACTGATGTGAGCTGCTGTGCCAAAGCCCGTTCAGCTCCTTCTATCCCAGCACAGGAACCCATCCCTGCAGGTTCAGCTGGATGGCTGCTGGGGTAAGGCACTTCTGCCCCCCTGCTCCCTGGCCTCCTGCTTGCAGGACAGAGAAATCCTGGAGGCAGAAGCAGAGCAGAGCATGGCAGCCAGGCAGTGAGCTCCATTGCCCTGCAGCAACATTCACCCTCTCTGCAGAGCTGCTCCTCTGCTCCGTGCTGCAGCACAGCTTGGCCTGCCACCAGCTCCTGCTCCTTCCTATGCCAAGCACTTCTCACAGTAAGGCAGCAAACAGCAGGATTTCCCTCTATCTGCTTGTTTTAAAAATGTTTCTTACTGCAAAGGTTTAAGACCTGGCAGGAAGCTGGAGCTTTATTCACCCAGGGGCTCTCAGAGGCCCCAGAGACGTAAAGTAAGGAAGTGCTCTTGCCTGCTCCCCATCTGCACCCCAGCCTCCTCCAAACACTGGCAGGCTCCCCTTTCACAACTCATTCTAGTGCCCAGAAAGCCATTATTCCCAGATATTGCTAGATCCCCCTGCCCTTGTTTTAATCCCACACCCACTCCCGAGGGCTAAGGTACTCCAATGCCTCGGGAAAGGAAGTCCTGAAAGGCAGCTGTACTGCTGAGATGCTAGCTTGGCCTTCTGCATTCCCTGCTAGGCTCTTCAGAGGTGTTAAGAGGGAATTCCTCACTCTCTGGCAGCATCTTGCTGACCTTTCAGTGCAGACATGCTGAGATTTAAGTGCTTGTCCGCATTATAAAATCATCATTGATTTGCTGCCCCTTGCTCTGAATAAATAAGCACACCCATCTCAGAGGGGGTTCAGGTGTGAGCAGTGGGACTTGGGGGCCAGCCTGGCTCCTTCCATATGCCCAGGGCAGGCTTGGAGCAAGGTTTTGGAAGAGGTCCCTGCAGTGACCTTCTGTGCTGGGTGTGGGGCTCATTCCCACAGATACTGTGTCCCATGGCTGTATTTCCTGATTTATCACCTTTATGCTCCTGGGATGAGGGAGCCAACATTGCCAAGGGTCTGGTGCTCCCATCCGTGTGCTGAAGGCACCACACAGGGGGTCAGACATCTCCTGAGAACATAAGACTAACTCTCCTGTGGCCTTTCAGGACCTGCCCAGCAAATCCAGCATACGCCTCAGCACATGGGCCAAGCTCCCTGATGTCAGTGGTATCACTCCCACACACATCCCCAGCAGCAGGGTACCTGTCTGCTGCCTGTTTCGGAGCTTCCCTTTGGAGAGCAGCAGAAAATCTGCTGCTCTAACAGATCACATTCCAAACCTTGGATGCCAACTTCAGCTTCAGAGGAGCTTGGTCCCTCTCCTTATCGATAGCACAGATGGAATTTAGAGTTTCCAGCACTTGCCCACCTTCCTCTCAGGGCTGTGACCTGGTGTTGGGAGGGTGGTTTCAGGGCTCTGCTGTTGGCAGGGAGTGAGGGCAGCTTCTCTGCCTAGAAGCAACTCCAAGCATGTGCTGCAATAGGACTGCCCCAGCAGTGATTCTGGCAGGAACCTGGGCCAATAATCCCCAGATTCCGGGGAGGGATGATGGTGGGTTGAACGCCTTGCAGCAGACACCAGGTTTTGGCTCCCGAACGCTGCGCACGAGAGGAGAGAGCCCGCTGGGGAATGCGGAGTTATCCAAATTGGATGCAAGCTACATTTTATCTTATTGGAGTGGGTTCGGGGGTGATGTAATCACTCAGTGTGCTTGCACGTTTGGGATCAGGACGAGATGCTGTTTATCATGAGCTGACAAGTCAAGGAAGGACGCGAGAAAATGATCTGGGACTTCCCATGCAGGACTGGCTGGAGCTGTGAACTGGGGCAGACGTGACTGGAAGCCGTAAGGATTAATGGCCCCTCTGCTGCTGTACGAGGTGCAAATGAATGAAATTCTGTTCCCCTTACAAAGGAATGCCATTAATTCAAGGGGAGATTGTCCAGATTTTTGTCCAGTGCGATGAAAGCAGAATTTGGCCCTTGATCTTGCACAAAAACCGGCTGTCTAGCAAATTTTAAGGCACTTCTCTCCATTTTTCTTTTGATTGGATTGCGTTTTCTTTTGTAGAAACCTTTTTTCCAGCAAATGCAGAAAGAAAGGGATAGAGAAAGACAGGCAGGGAGATGAGGAGAGGCACTGGCAGACAGGAGCAAAGGGAAAATGACTGAGCAGAGGGAAACTGTACCTGGGCCACAGGGAGCTGCTCCTTTGGGCAGCCAGAGGAGATGCTGGGGTGTGAGGGGTGAAAAGCCTGGTTGGTGGGAGGTCTCCAGCACCTTTGTCGCCTCTTTGGCTGGAATTCATAAGTAAATACGGAGCTGACTGAAACTGCTCCTGCTGCACTCACTGGAATTTGGGATGGGAGGGGGCCGGGGGGGTCCGTGTTTACTCACATTCCTCTTCATATGCTGGTTTCGGGATGCAAAACAGGGGATGGCAGCAGGATGGTGTGTGTGGCCAGGGGAGTGATGGGCTCCCTTGGCTTCTGGGGGCTTCATGCCCCCAGTAGCTGCTCTGAGAGGGGGAGGCGACGGAGATTTGTAGTGCGGAGCATCGGGCAGGAGAGCTGGGAGGGGTGGGGCTGGCACTGGAAGCTGGATGGGGGTGGGAGCCCCAGCAGATGAGGCTGTGCCATCTCCCAGCAAGGCACCAGGTCCCCGGGGAGCCCTTGCTGAAATCCTGTGGGTGCAATAATGCAGCAGTTCCTCCACCCCGTGCACGCCTGGTTCCAAGCAGATCAGCATCCAGGAGGGACAACGCGGCACACGAGCACCTGCCAGCCCAGCCCCTTCCTCTGGGCTGTGATTACACCAAGTTTCCAGCCACGGGGTACTCTGGGACCCTGCCAGAATGCTCCTTCTCCTCAAGCTTTCTATCCTGTGGCTTTGCAGTCCATCAGAGCAGGAAGCTTCACCTCATTTCCTATTTGAACCCAGCAGTACCATTTCTTAAGGAGCAGCTGAGACGGAGTGGGTTTGTTTTGTGTCACCCAGAGCAGTGGTGGGCTGAGCTCTGCTGAACTCTGCCTGCCATGGACCATCACATTTGCCACCCACATCCTACTTGGAGCTTCTCCCCGCTGGCAGGATGCAGGGGTACGATGAGCTACAAGCAGAAGCAGCAGATGTTTGCTAAAAAAAAAAGAAAAAAGAGGCAATAATCCAGAATTTTGCTGATATAAACACAATACCAGCACTGAATACAACTGAAGGAAGACAAAAACATCCCAAAGACATAAAACATCAGGCTACTTGGAGAACCTCCAGGCTACATGCGCTGAACTCTGTCAGCCTCGGAGAAATAAGTGCTTAACCCCTTTTCAATCTCTTTGGCAGTCCAGCCCCTGAAGATTTACAGTGGACTCCGTTTGAATGAGGGCTCTTCCCTGACACGTCGTGCTCCTTTAATTCTGGGTGAGAAAACAAACAGCCGCCCTGCAGACACCCGTCTGACCGCCCCGTTCCCCTCCCCGGGGGACGCTCAGCCCTTCCTTGCCGTCATTCCCCACCACCTCCGCAGCCCCACCAGCACCTCGGGGCCCCTGTGGCTCTGGGGGTGCCCGTCTGCCAAGCACCCGGTGCTCAGGTACCCACTGCTCCCCATGGGCCACGGGAATGCTGCTCTGGGAGGTGGGTGCCCTGCTTGCCACGCTCCCCTGCCTGCACTGGGACGGGGCAGGCAGCAGGACGGGGCGGTGCTGCAAATTCCTCTCTGCTGGTGCTGCTCATTCCCAAGCCCTAATTACAGCGCTGCTGCAGGGACCAGCCTGGCACGGCTGGAGCCCGGGGTCAGGCCAGGCTCCGAGGGCCAGCCGAGCTCCAGAGACGGCGCTGATGTATTTTGACAGGACTTAAGGACACCTGCTACTTTCGGAGATTTTTCTCTTTTGCAAGCAAGCTTTCGAACGAGTGTGTGTGTGTTGACAGGGGCAGATATCACTGGAGGGTGTTGAGGAGGGAGCAGGAGGGAAATCTCTGGAGAAGGTGTCAGGAAGGGTTTTTCTCAGCTGCTCACCCTTCAGTGAGTGATGGGCAGCAAGGAGCCGCCCTCCCTCGGACATGGATCATGTGGGCTCACTTTGGTTGTGGGGCCTGACCATGGTTTTTGTAATGTCCCTTTAAAGCCAATTAGTAGCATTAATTTATGGAGACCACACACATGCCCAACCCTTATATTTGTGCTGGATGGCTTCCATCTTGGAAACTTTCTTGGCCTTCTGTCCATCCCCGGGATGTTTCCAGGACTCCACCTTTCCCTTCCCAACCCTGTGGCCACAGGGGAACCAAGAAGATTCATGGCCAAAGCACCAAGAAGGGAACTGAGCTACCAACCTCTCCCATGATGTGGAAGTTCTCAGGCTGAGCGGAGCACATGCTCCAGGCATGGGAGGGGGCTGTGCTAACTCATGAAATAAAGGATGTGTTCTTCTCTGTGAGTGCAGTGCAGAGAGGGACAAACTTCCTTCATGCCAGTGCCAGGTCTCAAGGTCTGCACCCCAATGGATCTGGGCTCTTGAGAGATTTGCTCCAAACAAACATCAGAAAGTAAAACCAGCTCTGTATGTTTGTCTTGTCAGCTCCATTGGAGTCACAGAATGGCTTGGGTTGGAAGAGACATTTAAAGACCATCTAGTCCAGCCTCCCTGTTGTGGACATCTTCAACCAGATCAGGTTGCTTAAAGCCCCATCCAACCTGATCTTGAATGTTCCCAGGGACCAGGCATCCACCACCTCTCTGGACAGCCTGCACCAGTGCCTTGCCACCCTCACTGGAAAAAATTTCTTCCTTGAAAATCACCTCTTGTTCTCTCTTCACCTTCTGTCCTGGTTTCCCTTGTCTCTCCATCTAAATGAGGAGAGCAGCAGGCAGGGAAGGCAGGTCTGCCCTTCACCTGCACGTGCAGGGGCTGGGCATGGGAGATCATCTGCTTGCTTAGGCATGGGTGGCCCTTGAGGGGAGTGATTGGGAGCCTGGTGAGGCCCAAAAAGTGTTTTTCATCCTGGGAGCCCCGATCCCATCCCATCCCGCATGGTTTTACAGTGCAGCTCTCTCTGTAAAGTGTCTGGTGGAGTGACGTGGAGCCATGTTGGCCAGATCTCCCTGTGAGTTTCCAGACACATTATAGATGGATGTACACATATATTTATATCTCTAGCTGCTGTTTTGCAGCCGGTGGGAAATGAAGGCTGTTCTCAGCCTTGTTCCCTTTCTGCACATTACCCGCACTCCCCCTTGCTGACATCCACTGGACCCAGGCTTCTCCCAGAGGAGAAGGCAGGAATTTATTAGGCAATGAAGGTGCTTGACGTCTTCTCAAACTGCTCCTCTCGAGGAGTTTTTTGCTGGGTTGGAGTGGTGGGATCGTGTGAGGAAGGCTGAAAGGAGCATGGCTGCACATCTCCCCCGGAGCCTCTCCGTCTGGCTGCTTTCATGTGCAAAAGGCAAAACAGAAACACAGCCGACCTCTGAACTCTGGATGGGCCCTTTCACCACCTCAAAGCTGTTGCATTATCTCTCTTTTACCTCCTTCCTCTCTCTCCTCCCGAGCCTGGACACTAACGCCAAGTCTGCTTCTCAGCACATCTGCTCTTTCAAAGAGTTGGGAGGTCCTAAGACCACTCAGTCCCAGAGTCAGGATTCTGACATCTGGCTTGGCCTTGCCTATGAGTCACTTGGGGAGCTTGGGAAAGTCACGTAACTCTTCCTTGCTGGTGCAGCGGCTCCTGGGGCGGCGCAAGGCCCAGCCCGGTGGCCCCAGTTTGCTCCTCTTCTCCAAGGCTTCACCTCCGAGCACGTGCCAAGCACCTTGAGCTCTTCTGGTGGAAGGAGCCTTGCAAATGCCCCATGATCTGATGTCTTGTGATGGTAGCACAGGTGTCCTGCGCCAGCATTTCTCTGCCAGCCCATCTGGAGAAGTGGAAGGTGCAGAGGTGCTCCCTGTAGTCTTCCATCAGCTGTAAAGACTTCAACAGGCACTTTCATGAAATGCCATCCCGTGGGATTTACCTGCTGCTCCCCTCTGCCCTGTGGTCCATTCCAACCCACTATTTTAGAGAGATTTCAACTATTTTATTGCATTTTCTTCTCCAGACCAAAGCCTGCTCGCAGCCTCCCTGGAGAAACACCGCCAGCCACAGTTTTACGCTGGGTGAACTGAGCAGAGCCTGGCCCCAAGCGTGTTAATTGTTGGCAGACTCATTATTGCCCTTTCCCCGTCTTTGTTGTTTCCCTGGAGGGGCTGGGAGCCACGGACCTCCGGCGCCGGGTCCCAAGCAGAAGCGTGCTGCAGGAATGGGAGCTGGCAGCTCCCGGCCAGGGGTTGTTGCAGGAGATTTTGTTCCACCGCCTCTGCTGGGGCTCTGTTTTTCCATCCCCATCCAATGAAATAAACACTTTCACATGTCGCCGAGCCCTGCGGACACAGCTTGGGAGTTTTGCTTTTCCTTGTGCGGTGCCTGCCCCCACTGCTCTCCCCACCAGCCCAGCTTGCTGCACTGCCATTTCCAATCCCCTTAGCTGATAGGAACCCCAGTGCTCCCCTGCCAGGGACCCCCGTGACACTTTTCCCCAAGGACAAGGTCTCCATGGAGGTACAAAACCTGGTGGTGCTGGGACTCGGTGCAGGACTGTCCCCACCATGCGTGGCTGGGAGTGGAGACGAGCCGGATGCCCGGCAGGAGTGTTGGTCAGGGACACGGAGACAAAGTGCAGCAGGAGGGGGGCATGTTTGCAGAGACACCCCCAGGACTCCCCACCCCTCTCACTGTGGGATCCCAACTGTCCACCACGGCTCCTTGGCTGAGCTTGAGCCTTTGTGCCCCTGAGATTCATCCAGAACATTCCCCAAGACCCCCTCCTCCCTTTTCCTGTGAGCCCAGGGGCCGTACAGGGAAGGATGGGGGGAGCAAGGGGGAGGGAGAGTATTTAGGCCCCGTTGTTTCTGCGCACAGACGTGGCAGTCCCCAGCCACGGCAGCTCCAGCCCTGGCAAGCACAGCCCAGCCTGTTTTTATGTTTCCTGCCTCGGCTCCCAGGCAGCCCAGAACAGCCCAGCACCGAGGCACCGCGCCGGCCGTGACCCCGCCGAGCTGGCTGAGATGGGGGATCTGATCCCTGGGGAACTGCAAGCCCCTCTGAGCACCTCTGGGTGCGGGGAATGCAAAGAAAGGGCAAGCCAGCCCCAGGAGAAGGAACACCTGATGTCTCCTGGTGTCCCCTCTCCTGGCTTGGGTCAAGATGTGCAGCAGCCAGGGTG
Source organism: Oreocharis arfaki (assembly GCA_013398015.1). Classification (NCBI taxonomy): domain Eukaryota; kingdom Metazoa; phylum Chordata; class Aves; order Passeriformes; family Paramythiidae; genus Oreocharis; species Oreocharis arfaki. Next base: position 161,583 of record VZRR01006903.1, on the reverse strand, counting down.
ATGCCATGTCCTGCATTAACTCCTTCCATGGGGACAGCTCAGCAGGAGGGCTGGGGCTTGCAGAGCCAGTCACCCCTGATCCCATGGGAAAAGGTTCTGGCCCTCCTGCATTCCCCATGTGTGCCTGAGGGAGGTGGGAATTCCTGGGGAAGGCTGTAGAGCCCAGCAGGGATGAAGGAGCTGTGACCAAGGCTGCATGAGCAATCACATCCATGGTAGCATTCCATGGATCCCCAGTGCAATTAGCTGTCCTCTGAGGCAGGCCAAGGGTTTGGTTCTCCTTTGGGACATCCAAATTAGTGTCACCATCTGCAGCGGGTCACAAACCGGGTGGCCGTCTCTGCCCTCCATTGCTGTCACCAGAGAGGTCAAGGTGTGATCCACACAATAGAGAGAGTGTCAGATTCTACTCAAAGTTTGGTCTCTTGTGGCCTGGCTCTTTCTGGGTTCTTTGCTGCCTTCTGGGAAGAACAGCTGCACTTGTGTTTCAAGGGAGATTGCTGCAGAATCAGGAGCTCCCAAGAAATGGGGCCTGGAAGGCACCTGGAACAGGGAGAAGGCAGCACCCCAGCAAGAAAAATTCAGGTCTGGGAAACTTTAGAGCAGGTGGCAAAGGGAGTAAGTAGTCTAATGCCCCCAGTCAGAGGCAGCCTGGTCCTTTTTTGAGTGCTCAGCCTTGAGCCCAGTTTCTTGGAAAGCCGCAGTTTCTGCAGCATCCCCACCAGGCAGCCCTGAACCAGGCTGTGGCCCAGGTGGAAACCTGCCGGCTCCTCTCCTTCCCTCTGCATCCCTGCATCTGGCAAGTGCCACTGGCAGGACACAAAGAACAGGCATTTAATGGCAGAGACACTCCTGTCCCCGCTGTGTTTGCAGCCCGGCTGCTTTTGCTCCCCAAAACAGGCGAGTCCAAAGCTTCCCCTCTGCTTCCGCTGCGTTTCAGTTCTGCTCCTTTGATGCCATGAATAAAAGGCAGGACACAATAAACAATAACAACAATGAAAAACCCATGCACAAACACGTAACAAATCAAAATGACCCCGTCTGTGAATGAAGGGGAAAAAAAGAAGGCGGTTCCGTCCCTGGAAGTCTCAAGAGCTTCCAAAAATAGGCTGAAGCCCCGGCCAAGGCGAGCACAGCCAGGGTTTGCTCGGTCAGCGCCAGCACTGGGAGGGAGCTGCGGTTTCCCGGTCGCTCCTGCCCTGCTCCAGTGCCCCTGGGCAGCTGCACCACATCCCCCTGGCAGGGGCAGAGCAACCGAGGGCCCTGTGGGGCGGGGAAGGGCAGCACGGCTCAGGTGGTGTGAAATCCCTCTAAAACCTGGGGTAACAAGTTATTTTGCTGTTTACAGCCGAGCAACCCATGGGCCACAAAACACCTCCCCCCTGCACATGCACCGAAGGTGGGCACGGCTGTTGGTGTAGCTGGAAGGGTAGAAGGGTCCCAAACTTCACCAGCTCGCTGTCTTCCAGCTCTCATGATGGCTGTTACACAAGCCTAGAGGATTTTCCCCGTTTTCCCAGGTGCTTGGTACATGCAATCGGAAATTTTCCACCTCCGAACACCCTGCCAGCAGCAGCCACTCTCCTTGCTGTGCTTTTCCCCGGGATTTGGGCTTCTCCCAAACCTTACTGCGGGAACACTCCTCATGCTGGCCACTGCCTCCCACATCTGGGAACCATGAGCGGAGCAATGGGGCCGGAGATGGAAATTTGGGCTTGGCCCCATTGGCTCACCTGCCTCAGCCCCGCACCCGGCCCGAGGACTGCACCAAACCCCCAGCAGGCCTTGGCACCCTTCCCCTTGCCGAAGGCAGCTCCGGGCAGCTTCTGCCAGGCAGGGGAAGGAGAGATGGAGCTGGAGCTGCCTGCGCCCGGGCGGCACAGCCTCCGCTCGGCTCCGGCCAGAGCCGCATTCCTCCCTTCACCCGGCGTGCCGCAGTTCAGCGTGAGCACGAGCGCACACGTCCTCCAAGAGCCCCAGCCGGTGGCCAAGAGACTCCAGATGCTGGAGGAGCTGTGCACAGCTGCTGGCCAGCAGCAGCAGAGGGGAAAATATAAATAAAGACTTGAAACCCTCTCCTCTCCTCTCCTCTCCTCTCCTCTCTCCTAGCTCTCCCTCCAGCAGAGCTGCTGCCTGAACCAGCACAACCAGCGGGACATTCCTGCGTCCCCTGCATCCCCCTCGGTCCGTCCTGCCAGCTCCCACAGCCGGGCCGTGCCTGCGGGGTCACCCCGGGCAGAGCCGCCTGTCTGGCTCGGCGGGGGGAACAGGCAGAGCCCGTGGTGTGTCTGGAAAGAGAAAATCTCCCCGCGGAATCTAACGGGAGCACAGCGAGCTGGCCTGTGCGGGGTCTGCCTGAGAAATGAGAGCATGGAGAAGGAATGTCAGGTATTTCCTTCTGCTCCCCAGTGCTTGAGCAGCCCCAGGTAACTGACAAGGGCAGAGGAAGGGACCGGGGCTGTTTCCCTGAATCCCTTTGCTGCTGGTAACCTCCAGATCACAAGCGACGCTACGGGAGTGGAAGGGAAACCGTGTCTTGCTGGCGAGATACGGATCTGATTCTGTTTGCTCAAACGGGAAAGGAAACAGAGGAAAAAACCTAAAAGAATTGCAGGAAGTTTTATTGGGAGATTAAATCGATCGAAGCCTTTCTGCAGTGTGGGAGCTGGGGAGGAACTGCCTCAGAGAGGGCCTTGCTCCGTTTAAAATGAAAGCTTTTCCTGGGCCATCAGCCCAGCGCGTCTGTGGGAGCGGGATGGGGAGGGTTTTGTATCGGCACCACCACCACGGAGTGGCACAGACCCTCCTGCAGCACCTCCTCCTCGCAGGGCCGAGGGATGGGGACGGTCGGAGGGGGGATGCAGGACTGGGGAAACACCGGCCCCCGAAGTTGAACTCAGGTCACGCTCTCGCTGCCCCTCGGTTTTGCTCCTTCCTTCTCGCGGCTTGCGGTTGGAACTCGAAACCGGCTCATCCGGCCGGCGCACGGGGAGCGCACGGTCTTGGCACCGGCCTCGCCTCGGCTCCGCGCAGCCCCAGCCGAGCCCGCAGGGCGGAAAAAGCACAGTGAAATTTCGCTTCCTCCTCTGCAGAAGCGCCGCTGTCGCTCCCAGACAGCACGGGCAGCGTGACTCGGCGCTTCCAGGGCTGGGCCAGGATGGACAGGAGCTGGCACGGCGTGGGCACAGGGGCTCACCCCGGGAGCGCGGAGATCCGCGCATGCAGGCACTGCATCCCTGTGCTTGTGTGGGGTTCCCTGTGCCTGTGTGGGGTTCCCTGTGCCTGTGTGGGGTTCCGTGCTGTAGGACATAAGCAGGGTGCAAACGGCCCCAGCCCCCCCAGCTTTCCTGGCCGGTGTTTCCAGGCGTGAGGTGCGCGGACACGGCACTTCCCCGCAGCTGCACGGCAGATGAGCGGCTCTCGCTGCTCTGGAAGAGCCTGCAGACTCTGCCCCGGTACACGTGGTCTTCCCGAAAAAAACTGGGCAGCTCCGTCCTTCCCTTAACTCAGAGGCTGAAACATCATCACCTCTATGCTTGTGTGCAAGGATTGTCCCAGCTTCACCAGCTCCCAAAACATTGTGAAGTGAAAAGTGGAGAGAATAGAGCAAAACAAGGTGACCCCACACTTAAAATCCGTTATTTTTTCTTTTACCTTGTTCTTCCTCCTTGTGCTTGTTTCTGATCATCAGTAGGGAGACCGGTCGTGCCAGCTAGCCCACATGTGAGGGTTGGCTTAAATCTATAGAAATCCAGCTGCTTTCCATGAAGAATATTAAGGTTTTCTTAAAAAAGAGCAGCTGAAATTTTTGAGTTTGGAACAGCCCCCAAATCCATCCTGGTAGCCCTGCGTACCAGGGCACCCTCACCTCTTCCTAGTGAGGTCTCGTTGGACGGGTTCTGCTTTTCCACCTCTTCCTGGGTCACTTGGCATGGGGGATCCTGGAGAAGTGGCCTTATGGGGGTCATCAGGGGCTGGCACACTGCAGGTGTTCTGTGTGTTGCAAAGCCCCACAGGGACAGTGACAGAGTTCTTTGCCTTTACTGTTCTGCCCAGGACATCTCCAGCCCTCTCTAACCTTGCGCCTTACGTCTCAACAATTCCCATATTTCACCCTTTTCCAGACTCACTCTTTCCTGGGTGTTGATCCTGCCTATTGCTGGATGTGCCCATGCCCTCTGTGCTTTTATCAGGCTCCTCACCACAGGGAGATGCTGGTGGGGCTGGTCCAGCCTTGAACCTGGGGTCCTGCTGCCTCCCCCCTCCTGGCCCTCCTGCTTGGCTCATATCCAGTGTTGCTGCCTCCACCCTGGCTCCTCAAAGGCTGTTTTCTGATGCCTGTCTGTTCTAATTTGGGTCTTTGGCAGGACAAGTCTGTCTCCTCTCTGGGTGCAGGTCCAGTCTGTGCTCGTGCCCATGGCTTGGACCTGTCTGTGTGTGGCCAGGCAGCCTGGCAGTGGCCCTGGCTGGGGATGCTCTTGGTCCTTGGCAGGGAGAGCAGCAAACCCTGTGGCAAGCACACCTTTTGCTCTCTCTTTTTCTTATGTGGCTGAAGATCTGCGGGAGTTTTATCCTCCTGAGAGCTCTGCCCCACTCCCGAGCTGTGCTGGGACTGGGTGTCATAATGCTGACACCTGGGCTGCTCCTGTTGGATAGAGAGAATGAAATAAAATTAATTATCAATTAAAAAATTAATTAAGCAACATAGTTAATTCAATAGTAATTATTAATTACAAATTAACCGATCTCTTTAAAGAAGGGAAGGTAGAGGAAAACAAGGCAGAAACTGTAATTCTGGCTGGGAGCCTCCTCTCTACCCACCAGGCCCTGCCATCTCCCTCAAGAAACAAGCAGCTCACCTTCTGTTCTACAGACCCCAGCTCTCACCCAGCCTTGGGCTCTTGGAGGAGTTGTGAGGTGCTGGGGAGAAGAGATGGTGCCTTTTTAAAAAAAAAAATAAAGAAACCAACAGAAATCGAGTACCTGCCAGGAAAAAAAAAATCAAATATATTTTCCGTTGTGTCTTGGCTGTGGAAGGGGGATGTGACAGCCATGGAAAATGGACAGATTCTGTGAGCAATAAAAAATGGCTTTGCTTTTTCCCCCCTCCTCTCCCCCTGTCTCTTTTCATGCGCTGCATTTCCTACAATCTGATTTTCTTCTCTCCAGCAAATACAGGTTTCAGGTTCCTGAGCATGGGGCTGCGGTTTGAGAGGAGCAATGGAAACTCCCTGCGGTGGGAAGGGGCCAAAGGCACAGGGGGTGCAGGAGGGGAAGGAAAACGGGGCTGTTCTCACTGGGGTGTGGAGGCTCACAGGGGCTTGGAGCTGAAACCCTGCGCTCTGCTCCACACCCGGCACGTTTTTCATTCAGTGCCTCCTGTCTGAGGCTGAAGGTGATGATGCACCGGGAGGTGGGGCATGCTCCCATGCTGGAAGAGGACACCCAAGAGGGTCCCAACACCCCAAGGCCACCCCAGACCCACGAGTGACCCACAGGAGGGTCAGAGCTGGGTCTGCCAATGACCCCTGCCTGCTGTCACCTCCATCCCCTGCTGGTGCATGTCTCTTGGGGCACTCCCCTGCCTGGCTGCAGGCCAGCGTGCTCGGCTTCCCCAGACCGCTAGGGGAGAAGCGAAAGTGCTTCTCCTCATCCCCCAGTGAGATCTTTGTTTACAGGGACTTCAAATATTTACCCAAAGTGCAGGGCTCTGGCAGGGACGTCGGGGTCTGCACAGGGCTCTGCAGCTCATCCTTCCTCACCTTTGGGCCATCTCCTTCTCTTTATTTATTTCCTTGAGGATCTTCCCTGCAGTAAATCAGTGCTGGCAGCATCAGTCTGGGGGTGATGGGATTCAGCTGCCCACTGGGATTCTGGCTGTGAGCTGCAGGAGCACCTCTCCTTCTCCTTGCGGGGGATGGATTCATCCTACAAACAGAGGCTATTTCCCTGGATCAGGGAGCTTTGAGGCAATTGGGACAATCGAGAGGCATCCTCTTTCTTTCCCCTCACCCACGCAGGCACCTCCAGTGGGCAGGCACTGCCAGTGTGCCTCAGCTGGGTGAAGCCTGAGCTCTGCCTGCTCATCACTGTCGGTGCTCTCACCAGATAAAACGTCCTCTGAGAAAGAAAAGTGAGTTTCTGGATTAAGTTCTGGCATGAATAAACACTCGTGCTAGAATTTGCCAGTCTTTCAGGAACTGCAAGTATTTTCCCAGTGTCAAATGTTCATGCAGATACTGTATAAATAATGACCTCGATTATGTCAGTTATTACAATGAGCAGAGCTCTGGGCTTTGGTTCATAATAGTATCTGCAAATCAGTGTCTTGACTTTTTGCTCTTCTTGGGAGATTGCTCGTGCTCCAGCACTCTGAGGCCAAACGTCTGTGGTTTTGGACAGGGCTGTGGCAGCCCGCCAGCACCTTCCCTGCACTGGGGCCAAGAGCTGCGTCCCCATGACATGGCACAGCTCTTTTGGGAGAAATGTGGGGTATGTGACTTCCTGGGGAGTCTGGCCATGCACCATGGATCAGGCACCTCTGTCCATGGCACCTCCTGCAGCAATCTCAAGTGGAAAGCCCGGGCTGATCTGTAGCAGAGGATGTGGGAACATCCCAGGGGCAGCTGAGTGTGAGAGGGTCCCACTGCAGTAGGGCCAGGGGGGTTTCCCAGAGGGGGTGCCAAGCAGAGCTGGGGAAATGTGGCAGTGGCTGTACCTTTGAGAACACAACGCTGTTCCCGGGGCCGTGGGAGCTCCTTCTGCCCCTCCCATGCCTTGGTGCCTCTTGGGGGATGGGCCTGAGATGAGAGGGTGGAGGTACCTGGGGAAGCTGGAGACACTCCTGAGTGGGGTGAGCAATTAACGATCCCTGATTATTGGAGCACGTCTGGGATCAGCCTCTGCTCCTTATCCCAAGCCTGGCACTGGCAGAAATCTCCCTTTTTCTCTCACCCTGTCCCAGGATCTGCTCCAGAGACATGAGTGAACCATCTGCCAAAAGCACAGAAAAGCATCAGACCATCAAATTTGCTGCTTCTCCAGTGGGAGAAATGACATCCACGGGCTGTGGGTGAGGAGAGCACCGGTGGGAAATGGCCAGGCAAAAGCAAACTGAAGCTAATCTGAGTCTGCTTTTTCTCCAGATTGCTCTGTTTATTCACAATCTTTCTTTGATAAAATTGTAGAAAATCAGAGGCAACACACGCTGCCTTCCAAATGTAAAGGGAGGGATGGAAAAAGAGCCAGGAAGAGAAGGCAGCTCCAGCAGAGAGAGCGATGCAGAGGGGCCGTCTGAGAGGCACGAACAGAGTAAGTGCTCTCAGTCTTCCAGCAGCCTTCATTTGCTGCTCCTTCCATGCAGGAACTTCCCATTAATGGCCAGTGTCTGAACCTGCAAATTAAATAAAAATAAAAATAAAAATAATAATAAAAAGATGGAAAAGAAAGACCTTTTGTTTTCCAGGCTTGAAGCAGCTGTGCAGCATCTCCCATGACGATGGCTGCAAAGATGAAACCAGAATCAGGCACCAGTTTCCCATCAGCCTGGAGCAGTGTTCTGGAACCATGTCCTTGCCTCATCTCCCACTTCCTGCCTACTCCTGCCCTCAGCTTGTCAGAAGCTGGCTGTGCATTGCCCATTTGGGATGCTCAGAGGGTACATGTGGGAAATGAGGTGGGGAGCAGGATTGCTTTGATTTTAGCCAGAGACTGCAAAGGAGGTGAGAGTCTCCAAAAGAAAAGGGAAAAAAACCTCAAGGAAAAAAAAAGAAAAAAAAAAGGAAAGAAAAAAGCATTCTCACGAATTTCCAGCAGTTTTTATTGTACGTAGAACTGGTAATGGATGTAGCCTGACACTTCTTGCCACAAGGCTCTGATTTCATTTGCCTGTAACTTTGTCAGACTCAAAGCACTTGGCCTGAACTTCTCTAGGCCGGCTGCAGATCAGCCAAAATAGCACCTCCATTTGCAAGGACAGGGTTCAGGAAAAAGAAAAGCATTTTCTGCATGAGAGCTCCAGCAACCCTCTGCTCTGGAAGGGAGGTGCACTTCACCCAAAGGTGCATTAGCTGGAGACAAGATGAAAAGCTACCCAGGTTATAACCTCTGGAAAACTGAGGTCTCAGTGGTAAAAAAACCAACAAAAAAGAGAGTTTGAGTCTGAATTTGTGTCTTTTACAGCCTGTTGTGGAAGGAAATGGTGCAGCCTTGCTCTGAGGCATGAAAGGTGTTAATGTTGAGCTCCAGCCCTGTACAGAAAGCAGAGCTTCCACTGCAATGTGCCAACACAATTCCTAAAATCCAGACTGAAATTTACCCCTCCAGTCCAAAGACGAGATCCACTTTCTTTCTGCTTGCCCTCCTGCTTTGGGAAATGACCCAGGGAGGAGTTCAGAAGGGTGGGGAGCCTTCAGTTGGTGGGTCAGATGCCTCATTTCTCCTTGTGCCAGGACTTTTCCAGCCATGCTCTGGAGAGAGGAGCACAAAACACCCTCTACACGTTCGCTGGGGGTCCTCAGGACTGGCATATCAATGCAGGAACAAAATAGCCTGTCTTTTGTGTGTGTCCTGACTCCAGAAACCAGGATCCATCCCGAGCCAGCTCCACCTTTCCCTTAAAAACCTCACTTTCTTGCAGATAGATCAACAGCAAGGAAGGGAGTTTCCATTGCTTGTGTGCCAGTCCAACTCCGCGCTGAGAAGCAGCCTGATGGTGTCTAGGCAGCCAAACTCCTCCTTGCTGCTGCCTGGGATCTGGCAGCACCAGGCAAGACCTTCCTGGCTGCAGAGCCAGCTCTGGGCAGTTGGCATGGCCTGGACCAGCTGAGGAGCTTCGGGGAAGCCAGGAATTGCACCATTAAAAACCTACGGAAGGAACAACTGGTGACTGCTCCGACCGGATCTTGGCTGTGGCACCTGAATTACCCTCGCCCTGGCTGGTGGCACCGAGTTCTCCTTAGCAACAGCACTTCAATATTTAACACCAAATGCATGTGCCCAAATGACCTCCCAGGGCCTTTCCATGGTGCTGCTGCCGAGCTGGCTCCAGGAGCGCGGCAGCTGCCAACTGAGCCACCGCCAGCTCAAGATTTCCTCTGCTTCTCCCAGATGAGCACTCGCTGGGTTTGCCATGATCTGGTGCTCAGTGCTGATGAGCTCATGGGCAGGGTGGAGCCTTCAGGAGAAGCAATGTCTGACCAGAGGGGTTAAAGAAAGCCAAAGCCCAGAGGGTCCATGGATAGAGACAGCCCTGTTGCAGCCACCAGGTGAAGGAGATGTGCTTGGAGATGCAAGCTGCAAAGAGGTGGAAAATAACAGCTGGCAGGAAAGGCCTGATCCCATCACTGTCCTGACTTTGGGGGAGGACAGGGGAGATGGCCACAAACTGACCAACTGAGCTGATGGGCACCAGGAGCAGAGAGGGGGCCTGGGGGAGGTCCATGGTCAGAGGAGGGCAGTGAGTCTGACTGGCAATAGGGAGCTAATGGAAGCTGAGGGAGAAAAAGACATGGCCTGGAGACTGGCTGCACAGCCAGGATAATGGGCAGGGTCTGTGCTTGCAAGGGCAGAGACTCAAGTCAGCAAAACAGAGACGTGGAGGCTGCAGGAGCCCAGCACTTCTCACTCCAGTAAGTGGCTGTTTCTTCTGGTTGTTCTGAAAAGCAGGTCTGACACTGCTGTCTGCAAACCACGGCTCTCCTTCCTCCCCTCCATCCATCCACTCACCCATCCCTGGAGTATCTAAGCACCTCCAAAGCAAATTGTGTTTATTTTCTACAGATTCATCCAGGAAACTCTCTCCTCTAGCACTGCACCTGCCTTCACCCTTCCTCTGTGCCTCCAAGCATCGGTGTGGAGTCACGGTGTGTGCATAGAGATGCAACAACCCTGCCCCAAGCAGGAGGTGGGGGATGCTTTATGAAAAGCAGTTACAGCCATTCTTGGAAGACTTTGGCTCCGAGCTCCTCTGCCACATTCTTAGGAGAGATCATATCAAAAAAACCTATATTTACTAAAATTGTAGTGGTAACAGGCTCCAGATGTCTGTTGTTATGTAATAGGGTTTGTTTTAATGGATCCGACTTCCAGATGTGCAGCGTGGGCTCAGGGCGTCTGCTCAGTCCTCTGTGGACCAGAGGGGAGCAGCCAGCTCTCCGTGCTGTGCCAGAGGGGGCAGCTGCCTCCATGGCAGATGGGGTTACTCCTGGTTCATGAGCACTGCTCCTCCTTGTCCTTTCTGGTACAGCTTCAGTCACCCTGGGCGCTCCTCTCAGGTTCCACATCTCATCTGGGGACAAAAGCAGGAAGGGTCACTGAGCATTGGTTTGCTCAGCTCTGCGTGAGAAAGGAAGGAGCTCACTGGCAAAGCTGGGATGAGAAATAGTCCCTGGCAGGACTGTGGTCATCCCATGGGGCTCCTTGGGACTCTCTGTATGTATCACCATCACATACATGAAAAGTATACTTTGGGGGTTCTGATTAACCAGTGGCTGAAGGTTGGAAGCTAAAGGGAATTAAGGGACTGACCACGTCTTGATTTCCCAGGGCCCATTTCGTGCTTTCCCTGCTGTGAGAAGAACTTGGGCAGGACAACTGCTAGGAGGAATGAACCAGACCAAAGTTTCCTCAGCCAGAAACATTTCGGACTTGGAAGTGAAAAGGAGAAGCATCTGAGGAAAGAGACTGTCACCTTCCCCTCGAGCCTGTGGGAGCAGCTCAGTAAACACCAGTGGGACCAGCCCACACATCCTTCTGGACCAGTTTCTATGCTGTCATTGATACTTTCCAGCTGAGCTCTCGCCTCGCTTGCTGAGGCTCACTTCCCTGCTGGAAGCTGAAGGGAAGGTTTTTGCAGGCATTTTGGTAGTTTCCCCTTCCCTCAGGGCAGGTCTTGGTGCCACAGGATCAGTGTCCCCCTCTCCAGCACTGCAATTAGCTGGAAACATTGGCTGCTCACCCATTTGATAGGAAGAGCTCCAAGCAGGGATGCTGCAGACGTCTGGATCCTGGCTGCTAGGTGGACAGGGGGATGAGTGGAGCATGCTAAGCCAAGGAGGATTTGAATTCAAAGTATGTGGCTCTGTGCCATCACTATTAGCATCTGCTAATGAAATGCTAAGACTTATTAAGTGCCCAGATCCAGGAGGGAGATTTAACGGGATGTACTTGGACTGAAAGCAAGAGGCTTAGGTGCTTTCTGGACAGCAGAGAGAAGTGAATGCCCAGGGCTGGCTCCCCGGGGGAGAAAATGGAATTTTCTGCTACCTGATGACAGAAGGAAAGAGCTGGAGAGTCAATACCAACCCTATACCACCCCATGGGACACGAGCTGAGCTGCAGCTCCAAGGAGAAGGGAAGGTCAGGGGGGCAGTGACAGATCTGCACTGGCAGAGGGGCCCTGACCCTGCCCTGACATCACTGACCAGCCAGGCTGGGACCTCTGAGGCAGCTCAGGAAAAAGTGTGGTGAGAGAAGCCTCCTTTGGGTTGGCCATGTCTCAGTTTGAACCTCAAAAAACTAAACAAAGACCAGCGAGACAAAATCAGTGCTCAGCTGGAGCCTGGGAAGCCCAAAGGGGAAAAGAGCTGGTCTGGGTTCTCAAGCTCACATCCACTCTTGTGCTTGGGTTTATCTGCAGCGAGGCTTTTGCAGAGCTGGTTTTGCTTTGCATTGCAGTCACATGCTTGTCTCAGGGATTCGGTTTTCTCTCTCCTCCTTGCAGAGCAGCACAAGGCGGGCTCCGGGGCTCTGCTGTGCACATGAAGGAGGCCTCGGCCACGGAGTCGATTGGAAAGCCATCTGCTCCCACGAATGAGGACGTTTCCATGGTTTTACGAAAGAAAGGGACTCTTCTTCTGTCTTTTTCCTTTTTCTTTTCCTTTTCTTCCTATGAGGAAGCCGTACGTGCGCACAGACAGCCTTGCCAGAAATGTGGTGTTTGTCAGAGGTGTATTCCCCCCACTGCCATGGGACAGAGCCTGCTGGAGGGGTGAGAGGGGAGGGGAGAGTGCATACAAAGGCATCCCCAGCCCAGGAGACAGCCTGTGGAAGGTGTGGAAACAAAGCTGGGCAGGGGAAATGAATGAACACTTCATCCCAGGCCCTCCCCCCCAGCACGTCCATGTAAAATGTGGAGATTAGGTGGAAAATCCATATAGAAGGGAAATGTATGCCTTTAGCAGAGCAGGGCTCCCCACAGGCCAGCTAATTGTTCTGAAGGGATGTCCTGGCACACAGACAGTCTTCTCTTAGTTTGCTTTCCTGCTTTGACCAGTGTTTCTGCTGTTAACCCTTCTTCCGTGGGAGAACAGCGAGTGGGAAAGAGGGAACTGTCCCTACCCTGCTCAGCCAGGGCAGCAACACCTGACCCCTCCAAGAGCTTCCAAAAGTCACAAGGGGGGAAAACATTTCGAGATGAGGTGTGAGAGGTGAGCACACGGGTCTGGCAACAAACAGCCAAGGGAGGAGGGAAGCACTCTTGCTTGTTTTTTGGCCAGCTCCCGGACTGGCAGGGAAGGGACACGGAGGAGACGGAATTAACTTCCAGGCTGGACCATTAGTTATTTTTACAGTGAAAAAGAATTTCTCCAATACCTTCAAATGTCAACACCCTTGAGGGAATGAAGCCTCATGTGGCATTCAGAGCAGGTGAGTAAATGTGGAAAGATGAGCGTGGAAGAGGTATCTGGGCACTTTGCAAAAGGGAGATCACATCTGCAAGCTGGCTGTGCTGGGCACACTGGTGCATGGCAGGGACAGAGCACTGCCCTCTGAGGCCCTGCCTTGAGCCACTCCAGCCCCAGGTGTGGCCTACACACACGGTCCCTTGCATGGTAAAGAGGTGATTCACAAGGAAAAGGGAAGGTTGTCAGACACGGTCTTAAACCAAGATGGGGAAAGCTGATGTCCTGGAGGATGTTCTTCTTGATCACACCGGGCACCCAGCTCATCTGAGTGCCAGCTCCTCTGGGGTCACCACTCCCTAAGGCCTGGGGTGCTCAGAGCAACTTGAGGAGGGAGAAGGGAACATCCACATGATGGGAGAGTGGAGAGCCAAAGCAAGGGGCACTCGGTGCCCTGCTGAGGCAGGCAGGATGCACAGCAAGGTGCAGCAATGCATCTTGCAGGCAAAGTGGGGAGGGTGGGACAGCCGGGCTCAGCCCAGGTGTAAATGGATCCATGAGGTCTCCCATGAGGGACCATGGGGAGGCCTTCCAGCCAGCCCTGATGAGGGTTGGGGATCAGGGTATGGGCAGGCAGGAGGGCACAGGGTAGAACTCACAGCCCAGCTCTGGCTCAGCTTCACTCCCTCCCTGCAGCCTTTGGGGCAGGATTTCTGCTGCAGTGCCGAGCTCCCGGTGAGGGCATCCCATGGCTGGGGAGATCCCGATGATGGCTGACAACTGCAGGCAGGCAGCAGTGGCTCTGAGCTGGATCCTCCAACTCAGAACCTCACCCTGTCCCCAGGTCTTCCCCTGGCCGTCAGATGGGTTATGGCCAGACACATCCCCACTCTGACCAGCTCCAAACTGGAGGCTAGAAGGCTGAAGGAGCAGGCAAGCCCTTATCTCCTGCTTTGCCATAACCATCCTCAACACTTCTGTGGCAGACACATCCCATACCCCCAGCTACCCGCTCACATCCACACCCTGGGGGTCCCAGGAGGTGCAGTAGCTCAGGAGAGGAGGGCAGAGCATGGCCAAGGCAGCGTGTTGAAAATACTGCCACTAATTACACAATGGGTTCCTTATGTTCCCTGCAAATGCAATATGCAGGGGGACTCCCAGCCAATTCATGTTTTAGGGCAAATCAAGGCGATACATTACTCGACTCAGCTCCTAAATTTGGTCATACTTTAGCTGGTGTTTTCAGACGTTTGCGAGTCAGGTTGGCCAATGCCACAGAGAAAAGCGATGGGGCAATTATCCTAATGAGGAACAAATGCATTACTTCTGTAAGTTATTTGGTGCTTGGAACAAGCCCTCCCCATTGCGTGACTACTTTGTACAGAGTTAACCCCTGCCGAGACCTCCGGGAGGTCATTTTTATGGAAGATGAGAAGGAAATTCAGTGCCCATCAGATTGCTGGGGTTAAAAACTGTGTGACACGAGAAGCTTTCACAGCATCTGGCAGCAGCCTCAGTGGCTTTGCTGGCACTAAGCAGCTTTTGCCCTTTGCAGGGTTCACAGACAGGCTGTGTGTCCTGCCGAGGTGCAAAGGACCAGCCTAGGAAAGCCCAGCTGCCTCCGAGCCCAGGGCAGCACAGCAGAGCTCAGCCCAGGCAGTGTGTCTTGGACAAGGCAGCATCTTCACCACGTGGATGAGCAAGGCTTCTCTTGCCCCATCCCGAAACCACAGCCTGCAGGTGCTGCTGGTGCCATGTGTGTGTCTCCTTGCTTTTAGGACCCTGGAGAGGAGCAGGATGAGCTCAGCCAAAGACCCGACCCTTCCCAGCTGGCCACTGGCTCTGTAGTCCTGTCCCAGCATCGCACCTCCAGCACCCAGGGGGCTTCTGCAAGAGCCAGCAGAAACTCCTGGCTCTCTTGGCCCACCCACTGTGCCTCATTTTCCCCCTTGTTAGCAACTTTAGTGATTTAGAGGCGGCAAGGACCATCCTGCCTCTGACCACAGGCAGCAAGCCCTGCTTGCACAGACCAAGCAGGATTTGCAGCCTCTCACAGCAGCTCTTCCCTCAGCCCTGCTGGGCAGCCCATGGGCCAGTGGTGCTCAGGCTCTTGTGTGGCCTCAGTCACTGAGGGGACAGAACCTCATCCATTCCCCAGACCCAATGTCAGGGCTCTTAAATGGGCTGCCAACCCCGACATCCCAGCATGGTTTTGGGGATTCAGCATCTCAGTGGTGACGGACTGCTGGGTGTTGTGTGGTGAGGGGGGCTCCAGCAGCTTGCTGCACCTTTCTGGCAAGCAGCCCTGTCCAAAGCCAGACCCCCAACTTCTGCATATCCACCCCCTCTGTCCATGAGCCTGTGGCTCACATCAAGCTTCCAGCACCTGCCCCAGCCCCATAGGGAATGCTGGGTGGGTGACAAGGGGCACGGGGGGATTGCTGGGATGGGCACAGCCTGGCAAGCCCCTGTCTGTGCAGGACTCCCTGGCCCCATCCACAGCGGCTGCAGGGGCACAGGCTGGAGGAGCTGCTTGTCTCCAAATCCTTCTTTTGCTTTTGTATTTTTCTTTCTTCTTTTCCTGCCTTCTCCAGAAGGGCCCAGATGCCTTTTCTTTGGCTGGGCTCCCCTGGCCAGCAGCCCGCGGAGGCACCAGGAACGCCGTGTGTGAGTGCGTGAGCCTGTGTGTGCAATATTAATACACAGAAATGGAAGACGACCAGCACATAAACATTCTTTACTGTTTGGGTCACAGCCCGGGGAGCTGTGAGAGCTTTTGTGCTGTTTTGAACACACAGACTAAATAGAGAGGGAGCAAGCAGAGCAGAGAGGATGAGAAGCTGGGAGAGACAGGGTGGGAGGATGAGCAGGAGGGAGATGCGAGGAGGACACCCTGCACACCATGGGGTGTGACAGGAGTGGGCAGGGAAGGTGTTGGTGCAAGGCTGGGAGCTCCCAAGGATGCCCACATCTGCTCCACACAGAGGGCTGGGCTGGAGGTGGGGGAGACACCAGCTTGGGGCTGCTCATCACTCGTATTTTCCCGCATTAAAGCAAAAGGTAAAATAATAATAATAATGATAGAAGTTGGCTGAAGGCTGAAATAATCAAGATTCCTGTGCAGATCTCGTTAGAGCAGCTTAAGTGTCAGTTTGGGAATAAGGAGGAGGGGGCTATGCTGGAAGTATTTCTGCAGCAGGCGAGGGGAAGGACGGTCTCTCCGGAGCTAACAAGACCCAGCTGGCTCCCAACTGCAGCCGAGAGTGTTAAATCAGAAACTATTCCGTCAACAGCCAGTTTGGCCAAATATGAAACATTTCCAGGGAATCAATGGCCGGTGCTGGTGACGCAGAAGCCAATAGTCCTGACTTCTTTTCCAGAGCCTCCAGAAACACACTCGTCATTTTGGACTTAAAGGGACAGGCCGCACTTCTCCCGCTCCTCTCGGCGGCGTTGGGCTGGGAAATCCACATCCCAGCAGCGAGAACGGCGGCTGGGCTGGTTTAATCCACTGGTTAATGCTCGCAAAGGGCCCCAGGGGGGTTGGACCTGCCAAGCTGCTCCACATGACAAATCTGAACTGGACGTGTCCTCCCCAAATGTTTTCCATGGAGATGAGCTCAGACAGAGGCTGCGAGCTCCGCGCAGCTGAGCTCCGACCGCTGCTGCCCTCGTCCTCCGCCGGTGTCCGAGCCTTTGACCCTCACCTGTGCAGAGCTCGATGGAAACCAAATGTTCAGGCTTGGCCCGTGGGGCTCCAGTGATGCCATGATGGTTTTTTGCCTTTTATATACTCTTTTATATAGCTTTTATGTGTTCTTAATGCTTTTAGCCCACATACTTATAATTCCTTAAGTCAGATAACCCAGCTGAGACCCAATATTCCATTAAACCAGGAGACCAAATATCTTGGAAGCCTCGCAGTCAGGGGTCAGAACGCCCCAGACACCAAGGTCCTCTCCAGAACACATCCTGTAGACTAAGACAGGCCCATCCAGGGGGAAGGTTCCTCGGGTTGGGGGGTTCACTTGAGCCTCTCCTTGGGGAATCTTTGATAGATTTGCTAATTTGCAAGGCCTATAATTGTATGTGCTTTTCTGGTGTGGTGTGTGCGTGCATTTTGGGGTGCATTTCGGTGCATTCCACTGGGATGAAGTGCTGCACCTAAGGATCCTTAAATAAATACCAAGGTAAAAGCCTTTTTTCACTTAACCGTGTTTGGTTCTTAATTTTAAGACCAGGAAAAGGCAACACCAGGAGAGCGGGGAGTCACCAAACCCTCTGGCATAGGCAGGGCCGACTGGTGTCCCCCTTTGCACTCGGTGACACATTTAATGTCTCGGTCTGCATGAGGGCAAGGCCAGCAGCAGGGCTGCAGCCAGCACGTCTCCAGCACATTTAGATCTTTTAGGAATAAAACAGGGCAAACAGTGTAACTTTTTCTCTAGGTCCTCAGCCCCTCATGTCTTCTCCCACTTCCCAAGGCACTGGGATATCCCAGTGGTTTGTCCCAGCCTTCCTTCCAGCCTGGGTCACACCTGTCCCATCCCAGCAGAGAAACAGCACCCGTGGCATCTGACAAGGCACAGCTAAACAAGACAGATAAACCATTACAGTATAAAACAATGATCCCTGGGGATGACGTTTTGGGGAACACATTGAGGGCACGTAGCCTGGTGTGCAAACTGTAGGGAAGTTTCCTTAACAGACAGAAGGGGGAAAAATGGAAAAAAAAGAGTATCTAATAATAGTAAATTGCTTGACAACGCAGCAGCAAGGTCTGTGGAGCTGTATTTGCTGCTACTTGGCCTGTACTGCTGTTTGGACTGAGGAAAAACCTGCCCAGCTCTGAGCTTTGCAGTGCACCATGCACCCGTGTCCTTAGGCATCCTCCCTGTCTCAGAGAGATCCTCCCCCATTCCTGTCCCCGATGGGTCACCAGAGATCTTGCATTTAGTTGAGGACCTGCCCACACCTGCAGCTGGGCACTGTGACAAAGCTCTGAACACCAATCTCCCACCATGGCTAGCCAGGATTTTCTTCCACATAGCCAAGGGCTGCTGATCAGGGCTCACTGGAACGAAGCTTTCTGGCTGCTGGGACACTGGTGACGTGGGCTGGCTTTGCCCAGGGTGTGCTCAAGCACACGTGGCTCTTCCTGCTCTGCACAGCTCCCAGCTCAAGCAGGTGAAGGGCACTCTGCATCCACAGCATTGTCAGCTGAACGTGTATTCTCAGTTGTGCCCAGACTTGAAAGGCTGGGTTGGTGGTCTCCTCTGGTAATCACAGCTTTTATCAGGGGCCAGGGAGCTGGAAAAAGGAGCCAAGCGTCCTGTTTCTCTTTTTCTGCTGTAAGCAGCCTGAATTCCCATCAGCTGCTCCGTCCACAAAAATAATCCTGAGAGTTCTCCTGTTGAACCAACTTGGGGAAAGAGTGAAGTAGATGGAGAGGTTAACCTGGGGTGGGGTGGGGGGCAGCCAGAAGCTGGGCAGAATTAGAAGCAGAGGAGGAGGCGTTCGGAGCTCCCCGGAGAAAGGGGCTCTGCTGGGGCCATTGCTTTAGGGGTGATAATGGAGCAACTTATATCCAGAGGGCACTGGGGTGGCACATGCCTTCGACATGGCAGGCAATCAGCAGTGCTCCCAGGTTTCTGGGGTGGCTCTGAGCAGGGCAAGAACTCTGGATTTGATCTTGCCAGCTGAGGGCAGAGCATGGCAGGGAGAGTTGAGCCGATGGGTGGAGAAGGAGATCGTGGTCATGCCACAAGGAAAACAGAGGATGAGCCATGAATCCACAAGCTGTGTCCTGTTCCACATCCCTTGCACCCCACTGTGCCTGCACCTATCATTCATGCTCCCCCTCCACTGTGTTTCCAGAGGTACTTCCAGCATGGAAAGTTCTATTTAAAGGGTATTTTCCCCTTCTCTCTCTCTCTCTCTCTCTCTTTTTTTTTTTCCCTTTTGAATGGGAAGCCAAGGAGCTGTAAAATGCAGAGTTTCCCACCTAGCTGAACCAGAGGAAACAGTGCTGACAAAAAGTTTAATTTACCCCACTGCGGCTGTAACAAGCACCAGATTTTAGAGATGGACACAAAAGCTGGAGCCGACGACGTGGACCTTGGCTCGGGAGAAGAGGGGCTTGGCTCTCCCACTGCTTCCTAAGCAGCACACAAGGCACAGCTGGGAAGATCCAAGGGGGTCAGAGCAAAGCTGT
This sequence comes from Oreocharis arfaki, assembly GCA_013398015.1. NCBI lineage: Eukaryota > Metazoa > Chordata > Aves > Passeriformes > Paramythiidae > Oreocharis > Oreocharis arfaki. Next base: position 142,743 of record VZRR01006903.1, on the reverse strand, counting down.
CCCCACAGGACAGCTTCTTCTGCTTCGGGCAGCTCCCATGGCCCAGACTGCCATGCAACACCTCGTGCCTCCAGGCACAGAGCAGGAGACCTCCCATTTGAGCTGAGCAGAGCATGCTGAAGCTCTTGCAACTCCCATGGATCCAGGTCACCTCTCCAGGAATGGTTTCTCCTCCTGGGATGTGCTCGTGGAAGGGTTGTCCATGCTGAACACTGCCCTCCCAGAGCTGGGGCTCCTCCATCCTGGTGGGCTGGCTGATGAAGCAGCCCCCACACACCCAATCAAACCCAGTTTGACTCGTCCTGGCGTTGGGCAGGGAGGTTAATCAGCTCCTGGGAAACCTCTGGAAAGCAGGCAGGGGGCAGGTCTGTCAAAGGCGCCGAGGAGGAGGGGACAAGAGCACACGGCAGAGGTCACTGCTCTCGGAGGCAACACCGGGAAGTCACCAGGGTCCCCTTGGCCAGGGGCTGCCCAGGACCCACCAGCCTGTCTGGGATGCAGCACACCCTGTGCCACACATAGGGGCGATTCCCTTGGGGGATTAGGCTTGGTTAATGCAAATTCCTCTGCTCTGCTGCATTTTTCCAGCCTTGGTTCTAGCACACGGCGTGGGAGCTGCTGTAATGAGTGGGCAGTTTTCCTGCCGGAGCTGATGATTGTCTCTCACTGTTCCTTGCTGTTGGGACAGTAATTTCAGGAGGTACTTGGGTCTCAAAGTCACTGAGCCACTGGTGGGACATGAGAGAGGGACAGTGAGACCCTGCATCCATCTGCTGCTGCTCCAAGCAGGGATCTGAGCATCAGGAAGGCAAGAAACACCTCTGTGTCCCTGCAGGCACCAGGAAAGGGATGTGCATTGATGCAAAAGAGGTCGGGGCAAATCTCTGCTCCCAACAGAAGGGCAGCTGGGCAGTTGAGATATCTGGGGGCTTTTGGCTCTCCTGAAAGCTTTTTTTCAGACTCCAGACTGCCAACATTGGGGTTGCAGTGAGAATGAGCTCTAGGGCCATCCCATGTAGCAGGAGGGGTGAGCTACAGAGTGCTAATGCAAATACCTGGGGCAAGGGGCCAAATCCAGCTCCAGCTGAAGGTTTGGCTATGCTGGCACTGCCAAGGAACACAAATCCTGGCCCTGGATGCAGTGGCCAGCAGGCAGATAGGAGGCAGCCCCTCCTCCCTGAGCAGTCACCACTCTGCAGCATTCGCAGGCAACGGGGTCTGACCAAACGCTGGAGGTCAGGACCTCCTGGAGTCACTCTTTCCCAATTAACGAGTCAGCTGCACACCAGGATCTGCCAGGTTTTGCAAGAAAGCATCCAGGGACTGACCCAGGCTGGCTCTGTGAGCACTGTACACCCCCACCATGGGACCCTGCCTCTGGCCACAGCCACAGAGCTCTTTCTGGGCCAGGGCCAAGCTCCCTGGGGATGCTCCAAAGAGCAGCTGAAGATCCTGGACTTGTTTGCACCCTTCAAGCCAAGCACGCCAGGATCTTCCTCCTGCCTGTGAGCAGATCGACATTTCCCTCTGCTCTGCTTCTGCTCTCTGCCCTGGGTGGATTTTGGGAAAGCACTGTCTGTCCTCGGGTCCCCAGCTGTTGTGTGCCACTGCTGGACTCGTGGCTGGGATGTTGCCCCCCGCACATGTGGGCCTCAGCCTCTGAGACTGCCCAAACTCAGTGACTCTTCAAGGCAGCATCAGTTTTGGGACAATTCTGGCACTTGCTGCTTGTGTCACTCTCGTGCTGTGCTCTTCCCATGCTGAGCTCAGCAATGATCCAGTCACACACCCAGATCCCCTTTTATTCAGAGCAAAACAAACAAATAACTATTTTCAGGTGTTTTATTTGATGGTACAACCTTGTTTGCAGCCCTGTTGGATATGAGCAATTCTGCCTCTGCATCTCTAGATGATGCCTTAGTGCACCTCTAACAGCAGTGGTAGTCAAAGCATGACCCCTCTCGGGGCAGTGTCCTTCCTGAAGGCTGCACATAGGGGTTATCATTTAGCATACCAGACTCCAGTCATGGGGAATTCTAAATTCAGACTCTCCATGGTGAAACCTGGACATGCTGCAGCTCTGCCCCAGTGACTCCTCTAAATGCTGTGCTCTCCCAAACTGTAAAAAACTTAGGATCTAAGTGTGAGTTTACCTCCCCCCCCGCAGATTCGGAAGCCACACTGGTCAGCCCAGTCAGCTTTGCGTGCTGCAACACTGGGAGAAAACGGAGATAAAAACATCCTGTAGGGATGGTGATTAATCCTTGGAAAAGGCTAACTGACATGACCATCAGTAACTACAGTAACTTGTTATGGCTGCCTCATTCCAGCAGGATTACATGCCTGAACACTCCTTAAAACATCTAATGAATGTCATTTTGTTTTTACTCTCGGTGCTCATGCAAGTGAAGCACTCAGCAGCGCTGGCCAGAACCATGGGGGGAGCCGGCAGGGCTGCTCCAGCTTCCCACACGCTGATCCTCCTGCACCTCCCTGCTGACCTCAAATATCCTTGCTGGGCGCTCCTGCTGTCCTGCTGCCAGCTCTGTCCCGCCAGGATCCTTGCTGTGGCCGAGTGCTGCCTCTCCCTGGCTTCAGCTGGCTTGGGTGATGTCTGGCTGCAGGCAGAGGCACTGTGGCTCACACATTGCTCTTGATCCGAAAGCAGAGTTTTAATCAAGCAGAACATGGGTCAGGTTTTCCTGCCTCACCCCCATTTTGGGGATTTCTATGGTGATATTCACAGAGGAAGATGGCAAAGGCCCGAGGGCTGGCACCAGTTGTATTTCATAGAGTCAGCATCACAGAAGGGTTTGGGTTGGGAGGGACCTTAAAGACCATCTATTCCAATCCCCCTGCCATGGGCAGGGACACCTTCCACTGGAACAAGTTGCTCAAACCCCATTGGATCTGAACTTGAACCCTTCCAGGGATGGGATTTGTCTGCTCCACCCTCAGATTTCTCCTCCTTGTCCCAACTGAGACAACAGCCACGAGCCCTCCGGGCACCAGCAAGCCAAGGCAAGGTGGGGAGTGTCCAGAGAGGGTTTTCCAGCCCCAAGTTTGTCTTGGTATGCACCACTCCAGCCATGAAAGTTACTTGCATCTGTGAGATCCATTTCCTCCTAATTTTGCCAAGGAATGTTCTTTAAAAAGGAAGAATAGCGAAAGCAAAGCTGTGAAAGGTGTGTTTTGCACTGCAGGACCACGTCATTTTGCCTCTCCTGAGCAGACAAGCAGTGATGAACTGCACCCCAGCAGGCTGGGGCTGGGAATCCCTGCGGAGATGCTCACCTTGCTGCCACATTTCAGGGGGTGGGAGAGGGAGTTTTGGCAAAGATTGTGCACAGCTCCAGATCCTGAGGGTTAATTCTCTGCCTTGTTCATGCTGTACAGGGGCATTATCAGTGAAATACAGGGGCCACTGTTTTTCTCCAGAACCCCACCATGAATCCATCATGGCTCCAAGGAAGGCTTTTATATTTTCTGCTGGCAAGGCTGTCTGGGCTCATTCCAGACTCACCCCTCACCCCCATACGAGGGGCAGCCAGGACTGCTGCCTCACCCTGCTGTGGATTCATTTTTTCAAGGTGCTGACAGTTTCTTGCCTGCTGATGCTGTGGGAGACTTTCTGGATCCCGAACAAAGGTTTTGGAAAAGGTCTGGAGATGCTCTCTGGAGTCACACTGTCTGACCCCATGGACAGTCTGCAGCCATGCAAAGAGACCTCGGCGCTGACGGCGACATCAGAGCAGATCCAGACACCAGGATCCCTCCGCACATCGTGCCAGTGTAGGCAGCCTCACCAGTTCCTTACTGGAATTCCTTGAACATGAGACTGTCTGCAGAGGTGCAGCTGGAGCCCAGTCCTGCGCACAGCTCACACCTGACCTTCCCTGATTTCCGCAGCCCCGGACAACTTGGCTTTTCCTATTAGCAGAGGACCTTTTTGCCGCTTCTTGTACTCTCAGCCTCATATTTCAAATTCCTTCGCAGCTGAGTCTGGTTTTCATTTGAACATAGTACATTTAGATACACACACACACATATATATATATAATACAATGAGAAAGGATTTTCAAGGTAATAAATGGAACATGCGAGCCTAATTATTCAGGATGACCCAATGCAATTCGGTAAGTCCAGCGAGTTGTTTATATTGGCAAGATGAGAACAAAATATCATTGGATACGGTCATTACTCTTACAAGATTTCGATATATATACATTGTCAGGAGTCCCTGACTTATGAAGTCCTCCTCACTGGAGGAATAAACATGCTGGGTAGTAATCCTGGAAGCAATCAAAATGCCTTCAGCTTGGTGTCTGCAGAGCCCCTCTCTCTGCAGCCAGCCCCGAGCCCGTGGGCCTTGCTCACAGCCCAGACTCACCCACAGATGGTTTATCTCGCTCTGAGGCCATGGGCAGAGCTTGGAGAGTGAGCAGAGAGGCTGAAATAGGATTTTTGGCATTTCAGGTTGAATTACTGGAGCTGTCTATGACTGGCCCCACTGGTCAAATAGGAAAAAATAACATGAGGGAGTTGGCTTCACTCTCAATATGGCTGGGGGAGCCTGACGGGCATCTGCTCCTGCCTGCTGGCCTGGGAATGGCCCTCAGGTGTTCTGAGATGGGGGAGACAGGACTGCCTGCCCAGGTGCATCAGGGCTGAAAATACTCATCAAGTCCCTGCAGTGGTTACTGTCTGTCTGTCCAGTGACACACAGCTTAATCCCGCAGCTCAACCCCTGCTCATTCCCAACAGGGCATCCAGGAAACTCCTGGCAAGGCTCTCTGATGGGTAAAGGACTCGCCCCTCAGCTGGCCCTGTGTCTGGGGGGTATAAATCAGCCCAAAAGACGGCGTTTCTCTTTCAGGGAGAAGTTAACTTTCCACTGAATGCACTGAGCTGACAAGCAGTGAAGCCTTGGCTGTTTACCCCAGAGCCCAGGCGTCATGGTCCACATGGCTGGAAGTCTCAGCAGGGCTCTATTCACTTTGATTTTACACCAGGGTTAACTAGACCCCGGTAATTATCCCCTTTTAACAAGGCAGTGTTTACACCTATGAGAAAGGGTCAGCTCCTGACTTGCTCACTTCGGCTGGAAGGAGAGTATTGCTCATGGCAGCTGGAGAGGTGATGTGACCGTAGGGGGGAGAGCAAAGATGGGAAGAAAGAAAGAAGTGGAAATAGGAAAGATGATCTTAAAGCTCAGATGAAAAATATCCCCCATGATCCTTGACTCCACAGCTTGCTCCCTCCCCATCCCTCCTTCCCCCACCACCCTGCGATGCAGCCTCGGAGTGCACATGGAGATAGTTGGAAGCTGGGATATGTTGATGGATTTCTTAGCTCCTGGGCTATTAAATGTCTGGACCAGCTAATTTTAAAGCAAACAAGCAAAAGCCAAATGACAAATTGTTTGGGAGGCCCTTCAGGAGGAGGATGGAGTTTTACGACCACCGAGGGCATTGTTGCTGCCATTAAATCTGTGGACATAGGGGGAAAATAAGATCTGATTTATTTGGTGGCGGTGGAGAATATTATCCAAGCTATAATTTATTGATCATCACATCCTCCCAGTTTTCAGGGCCTCTTTCTTGGGCATGTGGAACATACACATATTTTTCCACACATATGAGGCTGAACAAGTAGTGGCTCCTGCACTTGAGGAATTTTTGTGTGCTCTGCTGGCCACGGGGCAGGAGCCAGCAGAGCAGGACTGTGGAGCAGCCCCCTACAGTGAGGGACAGGTCACCTCAGGGCTGGGGCTGCTCTTCAGTCAGGCAAGGAGCTGTGGGGTCACTGGGAACGACTGGCAGGTCTCCTCCTTCCTGCTGGACGCCGATCACCAGCTCACTGCCAGAGGATTCGCCCTCTCCCGTCCTGCGCCCTGACCCTGTGCCTGCCCTGCCTGCTGGTCCCCAGAGCATCATGGAGACACAGAATTTTTCCTGTTGGAAACCCTGCAAGGTCACCAAGTGTGCCAAAGACATCAGACACAGACACCATTAACCCAGCACTGCCAAGGCCACCACGGACCCACGTCCCCAAGTGCCACAGCCACACATCTTTTCAATCCCTCCAGGGATGGTGACTCCACCACTGCCCTGGGCAGCTGTGCCAGGGCTGAACAAACGTTTACATGAAGAAATTTTTCCTAATCTCCAATCTAAACCTTGCCTGGCACAAATTGAGGTAATTTTCTCTTGTCCCATTGCTTCTTGCTTAGGAGAGACTGGCCCCTACCTCACATCCACGAGGAGGAACACTGTCCCTGGGGAAGGATAAACTGGCCCAAGCACCCCTGCACACCCACAGAGAGGGGAAAGCAGACCTTGAGGAGGTTTGGTCTTCTCAAAGGAAAGTAGGGACAGACACCAAAGTGCTGTCAGCAGTTTCCCAGTGCTCCCAGCCAGGCTCAGGGCTCCATGGAGCCCAGCTGCTGCTGTTACCTGGCTCAGGGAGCAGAATTGCTTCCTGCTGCCAGCACGGGTGGTGGGAGCAAAATTCGAGATGGCAAATGAAAAGAGGGCAGCTTTGGGCCCCCGGGAACCTTGCTGGAGCTGGAGGCTCTCTAAGCCAGTCCATCTGGAGAGGAGAGAGCCAGGCACTGCAGGGATAGCCGGAAATAACAGCAATTTATGCAGTTATGTTTCCAGATTTTTTTCTTCTAACCATCAAATAATACCGTAAGGAAAAAATAAAAAATTAAAAAAAAAAAAGGAGAAAGGAAATAGAAAAAGCAATATAGGGACCAGAGCTTTTAATCCTCTCTGCGTTCCCAGAGAAATCCAGGGCCTCTTTCCACCCTTTAACTCACTCCTGCTCTCCATTAAACCCTCTTCCAGCAGACCCAGGGAGAGGAGCCCAACTGTTCTACACACATTCTGGGACACCTTTTCCCCATGCAAGCAATCAGATGCAAAACCTGATCCCTGCAGCTTCTGGGGGTGACCACGGTGGCCCTTCTGTGGCAGGTGACATTTGCAGAGCCTCACACGCCTCCAGCCTGGCAGTACAGGGAAAGCAGGAGCTGGAGCTGGGCGATCTGTGTGAGCCAAGCCCTGCTCCTGGAGCAGCAGGGAGATCCCGGCCTCCCACCCCGGCAGGACGATGCTGGCTCCCAGTCGGACACAGCATTTCCCCGGGGTGCCTCCATCCCGGCTCTCTGCTATCACCACGGCCCCGCTGCGCTGCTGATCCGTCGGTAGCTGCAGCTCTGCACCGCTGGGGAACGACAGGAAAACAGTTCTGCTCACAGCAAAGCCTCCCAGAGGCCCCGAGCCGTGCGCTCGCCTCCGAGTCCTGCACAGCCTGGGAATGCTGCAGGCACTCCCAGAGCTCGGGAGGTGTTTTGGCTCGGAGCAGGGCCCTGCTCTCTCTGTTCTCTGCAGTCACCCATGGCCCAGCCCAAGGGGTGTGCCCAGGTGCCAGGTGTGGTGGCACGGAGCTGCCTGCGTCTCCAGCACCCTGCTTGGAAGGAGAGCACAGGGGAAGAGCAGCTGGGAAGGCAGTGAGGCAGAGAGCCCTGTGAGCACGGAGCCCCTGCCGTGCCACACATTTGTTTTCCTTGATTTGGAGAGCAAAGGCCGGGGCAAAGGTGGGTTGCCCAGACCACCCACAGCCCCTGCTGGTGACAGGGAGTGATGAGCCAAGAGGGACCTGCCATCCCCTCCACAGCAGAGCCACAGCCGGGCAGAGGATGCAGAGGGGATGAGCACAGGCTGCAGCACGGATGGATTCCTGTGGTGGTGCCTGGCTGCTCCCAACAGCCTGAGGATGGGTGAGGGCCCAGATCGCCTGGACAGCAGGGTTAAATCCAATAAACAGCACAGCCTGCTTTTCCTCTAGCACAGTATCTGGCAATGAGGTGAAGAAATCATTTTGGGGTGGGTTGAGTGTTCCCATTGCACCTATCAGGCTGGGAATCAGGGAGAAGATGGATAACTGCATCCTCCCACTTGTCAGGCAGAAAATAAACAGTGCTCAGAGAGCTGCTGGGGCTCTTGCCTGTGACAGATGGACCAGGGTACAGGTCCCCTTGCCCAAATCTCCTCTTTGGAGACCGGTGAGAGTATTTAAGCGAATGGAATATCCCAGTGAATGCCTCTTTCTAAGTCTCCTCTCTTGCTGGGGTACGAGGATGTGGTACCCAACCAGACTGTCCTGAGCAGTGAGGAGAGGGGGCCCTGGGAATGATGATTTCCTGCCTCAGACCTGAATTAAACAGCAAATATTTTTTTTTCCTTTTCTTGGAACAAACTGGGAAGAGAGTTGTGCTGCTTCCAGGAGAGAGCAGAGCCTTTCAGCGTGCTCGTGCATCAGCTGGACTCGATGCCCAAAGCATAGTGCAGGATTTCTGGCATCACCCAGGCTTGCTGGATGAGCTTCCCGAGGGACAGGCAGAGCTCGGGGTGAGCCAGGCCCTGTCAGCACAGACCCCCCTCGATGGGTGCAGGCAGAGGACACGCAGCCCTCACACTGTGCAAACAGAAGAGGATCTCTCTTGGCACGGGAGCTGTTTTCCCTTCCCAGAGTAAAATGCCCAAGTCCTCGCTATATTTAGACACCAGGGTTTTTCAGGAAACACAAAGAGGCTTGTGTGAAGCTCCATATTCACCTCTGGAGATGGCTCCTGGCCTCCTGACTAGGGCTGGCTCCAAAGCCCATCGTTGCATCGCTGCCAACCCCACATGTTCTTTCTGCCCCACCAGGCCTCCCACAGGCATTGGGGGTCCCTGAAATGCCCTTGCAAGCCCTGTGGGCTCTGACCAGTCCCCTTTTCACATGGGGAAAAGCTTAGGAAAGCTGGCGGAGGGCCAGGGCTGCAGTGGGAAAGAGCAGCAGTGCCTGACTCCAGCTGCCACCCAGCCCTGGAAGCGAGGGCTGCTGGTGCTGGACGGCAGAGGGCACCGAAGGTGGCAAAGCCATCCCATAATAAAAGCTTCTCCAGATTTCATCGTTTTCACCTAGAGAGAAAAAGCAAAAGGTTGCATTTTTGACTAAGCTGAAGACTGCCCCCCACTCCTCGGGGTGCCCGGGCTGGGGTCCCCATCCCCGTCACCCACTCGCAGCTGCAGGGCAGCCCTGCCTCCAGCGCTCCCCTTTTCCAACTGGATGGCTTCCCAGCAAGGAGCAGCAGGAGAAATCTTGGCTCCCGGCGGGGAGAGGCAGCCAGCGGCAGGGAAGGGCGGGGAGGGAAAGGGATGCATTTCCAGTGCTCGAGCGCACCATCCTCGCAAGCATCCCCGTAATTGCAGCCACATGCTGGCTCCCGCAGCCCTCGCCTCCGAGCCCCAGATCCCCTTGTCCGCTGCTGGGGCTGCTGCACAGCCCTCCCCGACCCAGACATGCCTTTTATCTCCTGCTTTAGGCCAAGAGAGAGCTGCACCCGTTCTGCATCACGGACCTGTAAACCCAGCGGGGGCAGCGGGGAATTTCCAACACACTCTCAAGCCACAGAGAAAAACGATGGACCCTGGATTATAGCGGTCCCCAGACCCTTCCTTCTCTTCTCTTTCTTTCCTCCCTCTCTCCTCCAACATGAATATTTATCCCCTCGTCTGGGCTGTCTTCTCGCCGGCCGTCGCCATCGGCATTCCTGCAGGAATTCCTCCTTCTCCCGCCACCGAGCGCAGCCCGGGGCCGGGGCGAGGGGGAGGCAGCCCTTTTCATTTCCAATCCCCCCATCCTCGATGGAGAGTAAACATTGTTCCTCTCACAAAGGCGGGTATTGTGGCAGGACGGGGGGAAGGCGAGCGGGAGGAGGCGCGGGGGAGATGAAGTGCGAGCTGGAGGGAGGGAGGGCACGGGAGAGCCCCCTGAGAAGAGGGCGAACGGGATGTGAATATAAATTCTGTAAATATTTTCTTTAGGGTGCTGCGTGTAATCCCAGGAAATAGATCCAGTTTCACGGGAGAGTGGGGGGAGCAGGACTGGCTTTGCCCAGTTCTCCACATCGATTGAAACCCTGATGGAGAGGTGGGGGGAGCATCCCAGGCAGCTCGGGAGAGCACCAGAACCTCCCTCTGCCACCGTCCTGCCTCCCCTCCAGGCCCAGCCAGCAGCCAGCAGTGCCTTGCCCCCTGCGCTGTCCCCACTTGCCCTCTCCAGGCCCTTCTCCCTCAGGATAACACCTGGCCAGGCTGGCAAAGCAAAGGAAAATGAGGTTTCATTTGCAGCAAAGGGTTTAGACTCCATCAGCCACATCAGCCTGAGCAGGGACGAAGCTCTGAGTCGAAATGGGGGCACGTGGCACCCAAGGGAGGTGTAGGGACACCTCAGCCTGGCCACCACCCAAAGACTGAAGCGCGAGGTTTGTGCTTTGTCTGAAGGGGACAACCGTGGTGATGGTGTGCCACGGGCAGCAGCAGCATGGGACACCCCCACCATCCCCTTTCCTGCCCAGGAGCTGCGGTGCCCATTCCTCACCCACCTGGCCCCGCTGCCCTCTGCCAGGGAGAGGACAGGAGGTGGGATGCCCTGGACTGGCACTGCTGGCCATGCCAGAGGGGACGCTGCTGCCTGCCCCCACTCGATGGGGCAGAGTCTGTCCCAGCCCTCCTGCAGAGCTGCTCCGGGAGGATGAGCCTCTATCCCGTTCCGGTCGGGCGAGCCATTGAGTCTCCTTCAGAAAAGGATTACCAAAACATCCAATTATGCTTTCCTTTCTGCCTGTCTCCCCTCCTTTTGATGGTCTTTGTCATTGTATGAGACAACTGTGTCCAGAAGTCGGGCTTTCCGTGGACACTTGCTTTAATGGTGATTCTTCACATGCCCAGGTCCATCCCAGGAGCCCCATTTACCCTCCTGCAGGTACAGCTGCTCTCCCCAGCCCACAGCCCGCTTGCCTTAGGGCTCTGAGCAAAGCACCCACTGCTGGGCAGGAGAAGGGCCATCTCTGCATCCCGTCACTCAGGTGGGAGCTCATCCACAGCCTCAGTTCAGGCCTCTGGGGCAGAGGACATCCCAATGCTTTTGGCTATCCCACATCAGCCCCCCACAAAGGGCAGAGGCTGAGAGGCCACCATGCCCCCACCTGCTCCCTGAGCCGCGTGCAAGCACAGAAATCCCTGATTCTAAGGGATTTCTAGGAATTCAACAGTTACTCTCTATAATTATTATTATCCCCCCTGCTCACAGGCGATCCCTGCCACCACCAGCTGGTCCCCCACGGCCCCAGGGGAATGCATGCCGTGGTCACAGTCCCCTTTCACCCGGGCCACCATGAAATGTAACATTGGTGCTGGGGCAGTGGGGAGGTCAGAAGTACAACTGCATTGCAAAAGAGATTAGAGCAGTTCAGGGAGGTCCCGGGGGGCTGCAGGGGGCTGCCCCGGAGGTGTGCCTCACCCTTTCGCTGCCAGGAGCATCCCTGCACGCTTGCTTCATTCCTCCTTTCCCAGTTCCAGTCGCTGGCTCATATTTGAGAGGTGACGTGGGGCTCCCCAGGCCTTTGATCTGCTCCAGCACAGCTGTTCCCAGACCCTTATGTAAGGGACAAGAAATGTGACCGAAATAACCGGCAGAGTGAACAGAAGCAAGTGTGAAGGGCTATAAATAAATATGACACAATAGCTGTGGTCACTGCTAAATAAGTTTTAAATTTAATTGCTGGTATAAATAGAGTCGAAAGCAGAGATGCCACCAGCAGGTGACATGGATTTGAGGTGGGGAGCGACCAGGGTGATGCAAGTGCAAACACATGGAGGCCCCACGAGTTCTCATTGCCCTGCTCCATCCTTGCTGCCTGTTCCAGCCATGGAAGTGGTTGTTTTGCCCTCTCCTGCTTTGCAGGGGATGTTGAGCAGCAGCCAGTACTTGGCAGTGAGTGCTCCTGAGGGCGTGAGTGCCCATGAGAGGAGAGAGGGGTACAGTGGGATGGGGACAAGCCTGTGGGATCCAGAGGCTCCTCCTTCCTTACCTTGCCTTGGCCATGCTGGACCTGGATGATGCTGACAGGGTGGGATGTGCCAGCCCAGCCCTCGAGGTACATGGAGAAGGTTGAGCCCCTTTGAGGGGTGTAGTAGCTCAGGCCTCTCTTGCCACCCCGCCAGAGCCCCCCTGGACAGTTGACAGCCTCACATGTGGCCTCCATGCAGCCATTAAATGGAGTTTACATTTCACTTTCAATGTTTAAAATCTTTTCTCCCTTTCCTTTCCCTTCTTTCCCCAGCAGATGTGTTATCCCTCGCACCAGCAGGTCCTGGCCCTTCACGGGGCTGCGACACTCAGCAACAAGAGCTGTGCCTGCATTGACTCCCTTGCTGGCTGATGCAGAACCCTTGTGAGCTCCTTAAACCAGCCATTTTGCACCTATCCCTCAAATTCCAGAGGCACAAATGCTCTGGACACCTCAATCCCAAACCCATATAAGAGTGCAAGGGCTGCATCTGATGTAAGCACTGCAGTTCCCATGTAACCAGGGCACCATCCCATGTGCTTGGCCACAAAAACAGACCAAGGGGCAGAGCCAGGGACCTGCCCCCCCTGGCTGACCTTTCTCTTCTGGGCACAGCAATTCAGCAACACCCCAGAGACGCTCAGCAAACGCTGAGCACTGAGATCAGCCATGGGAGGTCCTGGTGGGGACAGTGATGTGCTGCTGTCCCAGCCCTGCCACAGAGGGGCTCACACTGCCAACCTCCACCAGTGCCAGCACAGGATGCTGCCGGCTCCACAGTGCTCAGCAGCACGTGGGAGAGGACATCCCACCCCTGGCTGGTGGGGCAGAGACCTCTTCTGATTTCATCCATGGATGATTTGCCCAGCTCAGATTCACAACAATCCTGGCAGGCTGGAAAACTTCCCCACCCTTTTCTCCCTCTTTTCCACCTTCCTTGCTGTGGGTCCAAACCAATCTCTCTCCCAACTAATATTTAGGCAAACACCCCCCTCTGTAGAGAGCTCCTGGCTGGGTTCAGCTCCACGCACGGGCGCAGCGGGAGAACAGGGGGGAATGTGTGGGAAGGGGCGAGGGGCTGCAGATCAGGGCTGATAGGGCCTGGCATTTTGGCAGAATTTTCTAGGACAGTTTGTACAGTGTCTTCCCCATACAATGGTTATGTCTAGCCGCCGCGCTGCAGCTCTCATTTCCATGAGCAAGGAATTCAACCGAAAAGTAAACAGGAAAAAACGTTACATCTCACAGTTTATAAATATATACGGAATTATTTAGGCAGTCAGGCCAATTTGCACAGATGCCGCATATATGCTGTGACAGATCTCTGTGTTGTTTTGGAGCCACCCCTTGTGAATGGGAAACAGGGCTGGTTTCTCGCCATGTCTGCATGAAATATCGGTATCCTCCTGCAAGCTGGCTGCCAGCAGCGAGTGATCCGGCTCTTGGGAACAGCTCTGGGAGCTGATGTGAGTTATTTGCACGTAGTGCTCACAGACTCGAGCCCCCACGTTTCCAACTTGGGCTGCACAAGTCCTTGGGAAGAGGAAAGGGAGCTTTTCCTGGGGACTGCGTTGAGGATTTCAGCCTGGGATCCAATGGGACAAACGGTGCCTTGGTGGGATGGGGGCAGGATAGCCCTGGCACACACATCTCCACGAGGGTGAGTCAGCATTCTGGAGTCCCAGTTCCCTGTGTCTGGCAGGCTGGAGCCGCAGGTTCCCAGGGCCTGGAGGCAGGGAGGGGCACAGGCAGGGCAGACTCGCCTCCATCTCCACAATACCCAGGGGAACATGGGCATCCCATCTCCCTCCCCCACAGGGAGCATCCCACCGTGCCCCTAACCTGGAGCCACAGTCCAGATCAACACGATGGGACTGGGTTTTTTCTCTTCCTCCCCCTCTCACACCCAGCCTGATCCCAGAGGTTTATTCAACCTGACAGCCGAGTGACTTGATCATTTGAAGCGATGTCTTAATTACAGGACATCCTCCACAGCATTTTCTGGCTATGGCCGGGAAAAGAAACTTCTCTTTGCCATCCTCCCTCTCCCCCACAGCACCACCGAGCCGTGCCGAGCCACGGGAGCTGCTCAGACAGTGGGGATATTGTTTTGGCCATTGCCTGAATGGCCCAGCCTCCTCAGCTGTAAAATTACCTAGAGGATAACTAAACAAATCCCAGACAAACACTTCTTTAAAGGCACTGCTTACTTTGCAGCAGCCATTTCCCCCTGCCTGCCACATGTGCTCACGCTGGGTTTTCTTTTCCTCCCTCTCTCAAGGGGGACATGGTTGCAATTGCATGGGGAAGGAGGGACAGGGAGGCATGGGGGGACATGGGAGATGCCTTGGGCTCTTCTGGACCAGGCTCTGCTCAACCCCAACCCAGGAGATGGAGACCTCGCAATGCTGAGGCATCCAGAGCAAACAGGGAGGCAGAGAGCAGCTGCTCGGGCTGGTACGTGTGGGAACTGGGAGGACGATGGTGTTTCTAAGGGTTCAGCTCTGACCCATTGCCTGCAGGGTCTGGGGTTTTTCCCAAAATTGCACTGCTGGTTCACAGGAATACTGGTCCGAAGTCCACTGAAGCCAGTGGAAAAGCTGTCCCAGACCCCAGCACCATGCCTGACCCAAGGGGGCTGCTGAGCTCCTGGGGACAAACCCAGGAGTTAAGGGACGATAAAACCCCTCTGGACTGTACTGGTTAAGTGGGGAGGTCAGAACAGGTCCCCTCTGGGAGGCTTTGCTGTTTTCCAACTATCCCTTATAAATAGAGAAAAGTTCTGGCCAAATCCTCCTTCGGAGTCAATCTAAGCATTTCCTGAGTCGGTGTTGATTTCACAGATTAAAGCCGGTCAAAAACAACCTGGTTGCAATCCAGACAGCATTAATTTTTGAAAAAAGACCTTGAGGAATTTCATTTGAGTTTGTTCCGAGGGTAGGGGCTGTGCTCTTCCCACCCAGAACCTTGTTTGCTTTCGGAATACGTGTGATAAACACACGAACACTGAGCCCCAGCTCCAAGCAGAAAGGCTGCCTTCTGTTGTAAAGGCATTATTTTATGTTTTTTGGTAAAAAATACAGGTTACCAGTCAAACTGAGGTTATGCCTTTGATCCCAGGTCTGCCAGTGAGCCACTAACCCAAAGTGTTGCAACTGCACCCAAGTTTCCACATTCATGAGGGCTGCAGTAAAAGCCTGGGTTTTGGCACGGCGAAGAAAGACAGGAGTTTAGGACCAAAAATCCCATTGATCCTGAAATGAAGGGGTGTTAAATTAATCCCTCAGTATTCCTGCAGCCTGTCAGAGGGAGACTTCCCTTTCTGGTGTAGTTGACCCATTCAGAGAGAGTGTGCCCTCACAAAGACAGGAGTGGAAACCCAAAACACAACACCGCAGCGTGCGCTCTGGAAATACACACAGCCCAACTGAGGCAGATCCCAAATTTTGGCAGATTCCTGAGATCAGGAAATTCCTTGAGAGTTCGGGAAATTCTCCAAGACTGAACCCAAGCTATTTCACTTGCAGAAGATATCAAATTCTCCTCCTCCTCCTCTTTTTTTTCCCCTGTTGGTGATGGGTCAGCGGGGCCTTGGCGAGCGCACGTTGCTGTGCAGCGAGAAGGAGGATTAGCAAACGCTGCCGAAGGCCAAGCGCAGATGCGGGGCCTGCAGGAACAGCTGCTTGCAGAGGGAAGTGGGTGAAGCCAAGTATCAGCCACGAGGTCCCAGCTCCAAGCAGGTCTGGAAGGAGCCCAGGCTGGTATCGCTTACGCTTTGTTCCCTGTGCATAAATAACCACCTGTTATTCACGGCCCTTCTCATCGCGCCCGCGTGCCTGCGGAGTCACCTCAGAGGATGGGGCAGAGCTGGCGGCAGCAACGGGACGTGAAGGGCCCCTCTTTGAACCCAAAAATAACTGCCACTCATCCCCTTGCCTCAAGTGACGTGGGTGATGGCAGGGTTTCAGCCCAGCTGTTCCCACATTTGGTGTGTCCAGAGTCACCCAGTGCTTGGGGACATGTGGAAGCCGTGCTGCCCATGGCTTGGAACAAGCAGGTCATGACCACGGCCAAGAAAAAGCAGGCCTGAGGTATGGGAAAACTTCCTGCCGTCCCAGGACCCCATCTCCAGGCAAAATGTCCATGGCTAGGCAAAAACAGGCACAAAACAGCGAATGAGATGTGAAGGGTAACTTATCCCAGGTGGGCTGCTCTCCATCATTCCCCACAGAAACATTCATTTGCCACTGGGGTGGTCCTCATCCAAGCAGGCTGTTGGTGCATTCAGGGAAGTTCTGTGAGGCTTGTGCCTCTAAAATTCAGGAGATGGGGGAGAGAGGACAACCCTCAGGCTGCTTCTTCACAGAGCCCTGCAGCAGCCTCTGCACTTGGTCATGACCCCTGTGGGCCCACCACGGGCAGGGAAACCCTTATCCACAGCTTTCCCTCATGTCCCTCTCTCTTGCTGAAGTCACCCCAGCACACCTGGCTCCCTGTCCTTCCCTTGCCTGCAGGAGCCAGGTGCCCATGAGTGACTTAAAAAAAAAAAACCACAAGACTTTAAAACAAACAAACCACCTTAGAAGTCTGTTTGCGTTGTTGCCCTTCAACATTCCCCACATCATGAAGGAGAAGTATTTTCTTTCGACCCCTGTGGTGCTTTTCTTGCACTCTGTGCAGCAGTGAGGTCACTGAGCAGAGGTTTTGTGACTCAGTTGCTGGGTTGCTGCCATCGCCCTGTTCCCAGGAAAAGCAGAAGGTGACTCAGCTGGACATACAGCTAAGCAAGAGCACAGATCTTCCTGAAATCTGAAGGCAGGGCTCTGCAAAGGCTGAGCCATGGAGAAGCAATCGAACATATCAGCTGGTTTGGGTTGGAAGGCACCTTAAAGATCATCTAATCAGTTCTGGGGCATTTCTTTAAACCAAAAGCAGTGAAATTGTTTCTTGCATGAGGGACAGTCCCTAGAGAAGGACATGCAATTCCCCAAAGCCAGGGCTCCTCAGGCACTGCACACAGCAGAGCCTGTAGGGTGTGTTGCTGTTGGAGATGAGCTGGCACCGAGCCCCTCTCCCAGATCTATGGGATGGGCAGCTCAGACACCTCATCTCATGGCTGACCCTCTGTGAGGGCACTGCACCAGGGACCCCATGGCCTCAGCCAGGCTGAACGAGCCCCTGACCTACAGCCACAGCCCTCTCCAGCAAAGCCAGCATGGGTGGGAATCTCCTTGTGAGGACCCCTCCTGACGAAGCTTCCCAGCTGCACCAGTACCTTCCCTCACAGCACGTGGCTTCAGCCCTGCTCCTGCCAGCACAGCTCTGTTCCTGGCACAACCTCAAGCCCTCACTCTGGAGGCATTTTCTTCTCCTACCACTTTCCTTTGGCTTCAGGGGTACCCTTTCAGGTAGGCAGGAGCTGGCTAACTTTTACCTCACCCTAGGGATCCCTCCCAGATCTTTACCTGCCCACAGAGCAACCCTATCTCAGATACCCTGGGAAACAAAACCCCTACTCCTCCCTAATCCTGGGCACCAGCCTTTTATAGCATTCCCAGGCTCCTGCTCAGCTGAGCCCAGCCTGATGGGAACCAGCTGAGATCGGGGCTGCTCCTCCTTGGGGCTCACAGGGCTGGCCACCCCACCACCACAGGTCCCCAGTGCCCCACCATCAGCATGCTGGGGTTTATTGGGAGGGTGTCATCTCCTCCTTTCCTCAGTCTTCATCCTCTTCATCCTGACCTGTGTGATGCTGAATCCTGGAGCTGCTCCTGCTTTGTCTCCATGGCTGTCGCCTATTAATGCTCTCATCCCTGGAGTCTTGGCATAGCTGGGAAAAGCTTTTTAGACTCATCACCTCCTGCCTGCCCCTCATCCTTGCTAAATCTCCCACTGCCAGTCTCCCTGCACATTTTCCTGAAGGAAAGACACTAATGGATATATAAATAAAGCAACCTGTGTATTCTTTTCCCCGCTCAGAGCTTGTGTAACCTGTGGTTGACCCCTCCTAGTCCTCCCCAAACCACAACCCCAGTATGTGCTGCCGCCGCTGCTGCTGCTCTGGCATTTTTATGAATGGCCGTGAGCCCAGGGAAGAGACGTGAGCACGGATTTGGAACTGCTCCATCCCTTCTACCGCACGCGCTAATCTTGACAAATGATCAGCGTGTGGCTCTCGAAACCAGAGATAAGGCTGTCTGACCACTTCAAGTCACTGCACTTTCCCACGAAGAAAGGGATTTTGTTCTCAGCCCCCGGCCGCAGCTTCCTTTGGAGCCTGGGCAAGCCCCGGTGCCCCCAGCCCGTAGTCTGGGGGACACACGCTGCAATCGCACCCCTGCGACTGCGGCCAGGGGCTGGGTCAGAACAAAACCTCAGCAACCTCCAAACAAGGCAGGTGTCGTGGCCTTGCCTGGGCTTCTGTTGTACCAGGGACGTTTGCTTTCGGAATACGTGTGATAAACACACGAACACTGAGCCCCAGCTCCAAGCAGAAAGGCTGCCTTCTGCTGCAAAGGCATTATTTTTTCTTTTTCGGTAAAAACCACGGGTTACTAGTCAAACTGAGGTTATGCCTTTGATCCCAGGTCTGCACACCTGCACCCCCTCCCCACTGAGACCAATGGGAGAAGTGGTCCATGCCCAGCAAGGAGCAGGGATGTGGTTTGGGTTGGAGCTGGGCTCCAAAAAGAGCTTCCAGTCCTGTGGTGGACTTCCTTGAGCTCAGTTTTAGCTGGGAACCGGAGCACCTGCAGAACTCTCACTGTTCTCCTTGGACTGCTGTCCCACTGCCCTGCTGTGGCGTTTGGGACATGCATCCTGCCTGCCAGTTTGGGCAACACAGTGTCCCCATTGCTCCCTGGGGCTGGGGAAGCAGCGTGGGATAGCTGCGGGATCTTCCCAGGGATTATGACATGGGAGAATGAGCCCTGAGTGGGTCCTGATGGATGTGCACCTGGGAAATCCAGGCTGTCCAGAAGGGTCCCTCTCTCACACAGACACAGACCCGCTGCCAAGAAAAGGCCTCTGTGAGTGCCAGTTCAAGGAATGCCTTTGATCCAGTGGGAATCACAAGGGAGAAACTCTGCCTCTAAATAGAGCTGCTCTCTTGCCTTGCCACTTTGGGAAATGAATTTGTACTTGGAAAAATGCAGGCTGGGAGAGCTCTTGGGAAGCCATCCAATGCATTTCCCTACCCCAAATTGGTCCTGACAGGTTTTTTTTCATCTAACCTTTCCTTTAAAATCTCCAGATGGCTCAATACAGTCTCCTCCAGGGCTATATTCTTTTTACTAGCAGATACTGTTTTATTATTAATATTCAACTTAAATTTCCCTTGCTGCAATCTGCTCCTATCCCACGGCAACAGAGAGAGTGACTGCCCTCTTATTGCCCAGCATGGCAGGGGGGGTTTTACCACTGGTACCTATTTAAAGCTCAGCATTAGGGTGGGCAAGGCTGGTCCTGGCCAAGGTCAAGCTGAGTTGCAGAGTTCCTGGACTGTGCTGTCACTTTCGCTGTCACTGTGCTGCCCACTGAAGGCTCTGGTGGTACCAGAGCACACACCCCCCGCGCCCTGTGCAGGCACCAAACCTCGTACCCAGATGGGAAGGGGAGGTCAGGGGCTGCTGGCTTGTTGACCCATGAAGGGAGGCAATTACTCAGCTGATGAGGCCATGCAAGTGTTAATTAAAAAGCATGGGAAGCAGAACAGGTCACTGTTTGGTGTCAGCCGCTCGTGAAATTAACCTCGTGGTGGTTCCCCCAGCCCTCCCCGGGAGCTGGGGCAGGGGAGTAGCTGCCCGTAGTGCCTCTGCTCTTGCCCTCATCTCTTCCTGCTCAGCCCTTGATTCTGGGTGCCTCCTGCGTCCTGCATAATGTCCTCTCCTGGATCCTTAGTAGGGAAAAACTTCTACCTGTTCCTTCCTGGACTGGCTTGGGGCAGAGCTGAGCGG
>VZRR01006903.1:89686-119965 GCA_013398015.1 Oreocharis arfaki | reverse complement strand
CCATCCCATCCCATCCCGTCCCATCCCGCTCCGCCGCCGCCGGGCCGGGACCATGCGGCGGGCGCGGGCGCTGCGCCGCCGCGGAGCGCTGCTCGCCTGCCTCTCCTTGGGAACGCTGCTGGCCCTCGCCGACGCCAAGGGTGCCTTCTACCCCCCCGCCGCCCCGCTGCCCTACGGCGGCAGGTACAGCCTCTACACGGCCGGCTCCAGCCCGCAGCTCGGCCCCGGCAAGCCCGTGGGCAAGCACAAGTAAGAGACCCCCGGCCGCGGCCGCGCAACCCATCCGGAGGGCACCGGGAGCCGCCGCACCCGGGCACCGAGCCGGGTCTTTGTCGGGCATCCCTTACCGGGAACGGACCGCGGGCAC
Source organism: Oreocharis arfaki (assembly GCA_013398015.1). NCBI lineage: Eukaryota > Metazoa > Chordata > Aves > Passeriformes > Paramythiidae > Oreocharis > Oreocharis arfaki. Next base: position 119,598 of record VZRR01006903.1, on the reverse strand, counting down.
CGGGTACCGGCCGCGCGTCTGGGCTCTGCAGGCAGCATCTCCGGGGGACGGGCTGCCGCGGGTACCCAGCCCGCGCTGCCGACCACGGGTACCTTCCCCCGGGCTCGCCTGCGGGCTGGGCAGGAGTCCCGGGGTACCGGCCGCGGGCATCCCTTGCTCCGTATCGTGTGCCAGGTACCGAGCAAGGGCTGGCGGCAGCGCAGCAGTGTCCGCGTGTCTCGGTGCCCCCCCTCCATCTAGAGGAGGGTCCGGGAGTTGAATTTCCAAGAGGGAACGGGCTGCGTGCCGTGCGGACATGTGTGCTATGGGCCCGTGCGGGACGGGGCTGCAGGAGATGGAGATGGGGATGCCCGTGTGTGGTTTTGGGGTCGGTGGATGTACCTGCTCTGGGTGACATGGGCGCGGGGGGCAGGGGTGATGTGCGGGAGGGGACGAGGGCAGTGCACAGACCTACGTGTGAAAACACAGGTTGGTTTGGAGGGAATTCACTCATTTGCTTGTTAAATACATACCTACTGGAGTTTAAATAGGTTTTCAAGAAACCTGGAAAGCTCAGGCAGTGAGGAATGTGGGGTTTACACATACTGTAGACTTTTTCCGTTCAGTTGCATAAGAGCTGTTACATTGGGGGCGGAGAGGGGGGTGTCGCTTCCCTCTCTGCTTGTTTGCTGGAGCAGTTTCTGTCGGGCTCCTTTGGAAGAGGGAGGATGTGGGGTTATGAACAAGCTGAAATGAATAAAGTAACACTCGGGACGAACAATACTGGCAGTGCCAGTGAGAGCTTTCAAAAACCCATAACATTTTCCAGCTGCTCACTCTAAAAACATCAGGCTGGAGCTATAAAACTGCGTGCCACAGGTGTGTGAAGAGGGAAGGGGGTTCTGAGAGGGAGAGCGAGCCAGAACCACGCTAACCCGAGCAGTCACAGGTAGGCAGTGTTTGTTAGTAGTGGCTAGTAGACATGCCTGCATTGGCTACCAGCTAACTTAGAGGCAATTGTGGTGTGTTTGTAAGCAGCTCCTGGATTTATGGACAGAGGGTGATCCTAAGTTTCCACATGCACACATGAACTCCTTGCCTCCAGCTAAGAGAAGTGGCTGCCCTTCCTTCCCCTGTGGTCCTGTGCATGGATGAATGACTCACTTGTGGAGGAGCAGGGAGCAGCACAGGGCCCTGCTCATGCTCTGAGCCCGGCAGTGCCTTGCTGGGGCAGAGCCGCTCAGGTTTGGGCAGGCTGGAAACACCAGTCACAGCTGGGAGGTGTGTGCCCATGCCAGGGGATCAAAGAGAGCCCTCGGTGAGGGGCTGGATATGCAGCTCCTGAGAAGAGCAAGTGGGATGTGCAAGGGGTGTGGGATCAGGGGATCCCTGCTGGAAGGGAGCAGAGAGAGGCTTGGAGGGAGGATGACCCTGCTCACACCTCGCTGCTTCATGGAGGGAGCTCCTGCCCCGGGTGGGCTGTTGGAGATGGAGTAGCCTGCTGAGGCCTCTGAGCGGGGGCACTGGGAGGCAGCTGAGGTTGCTGCAGCTCGGCTGCCTGGCCACGGCCTGGGATGCAGTCGGAGTTCCCTGGCATGACCATCACATGGCCTGTGGAGAGCAGCCCTGGGGCTGAGCACAGCAACGAGCTGCAGGGCCTCAGCCCAGCTCTCACGGGCTTGTCATGATGGGCTGGATGATGTTGAGACACCTCTGGCAGGTGGAGGCAGAGGAAAGGGACTGTGACAGTCAGGATGGAGCAGAAGGGTTTGGTAGGAAGGGCTGTGGCATCTCCTGTTTGAATGTGTGTGTGCATGCACAGGGTGGGTGTGCACAGCCCTCCCCCAGCCCCCACCATGTCACACTCAGGGGCCAGAGCAGCAGGGCTTTGGCTCGCCCTGAGTGGGGAAAGATCGATGAAGGAGGGACAAGCGCTGATGGCAGACAGGTGAAGACAAAGTGCATTCCCTACCCATGCATCCCAAGCCCCCCAGCTGGCACAGGGGAAGCCGTGTCCTCCCGCCTCACTGAACACCTCCCTGCACCTGCAGCTTGCGCTGGCCCATCTGCTCTGTCCCGCTGACCTCCCGCCTCAGCTCTGCTCTGCACCGTGGGCCTGTGCCCTCCTCTTCTCCCGCTCTGCCGTCTGCCACGTCCCCCTGTCCTTAATCCCTGCCTCACCACACATCCCTGCTGTCTCTGCCCCTGTGGACCAAGTCCATCTGCTCCTGCCGGCAGCCCTGCCTTCAGCTGGAACAGCCTTGGCCTCCATCTGTCCTACCAGCAGTCCTGCATCCTTCCCACACACTGCCTTCCTCCCAGCCAGCTTATCCTCAGCGCCTGGATTTGCTGCTTGGCTCAGGGAAGGATTTGTGGCTGGAGCTGACCGGTACCTGTGGCACTCAGCTGCAGGGATGGCAGGAGGGAAGAGGCCCTCTGTACCGTCCCAGACATCTGAAGGGGCTTCCAGCCTCCATCACAGATCTGCTTCGTGTCCCCGCCTCCATGCTGGAGGGACCCATGATGCTGCAGTCCTACAGAGCCGCATCTCCTTTCTGTGCCTGGTCTGTGGCAGCATCCACAGCAAGGGCTGAAGGCTTTTGGGTTGGCCCCTGCTCCAGCAGCACTGCAGGAGCTGCAGCAGGACAGACCACCCCTGCCAGGCACTGCTGGAGCTATTTCTGGGGTGCTATTCCCACAACTGCTGCTGCTGCTGGGATTCTGATTGTCCTCACACAGTCTCACCACACAGTCCATGCTGTGCCCAGCACAGCCCAGCTCTGGTGACGCCACCAGCAGTGGTGATGGTGTGGCTGTGACTGTGACAGGAGCCATGCTCCTGCAGCGTGGTTGTGATGCCTCTCCCCAGCAGCTGCCCAATCTGGGGGGCTCCTTCCAGCTCCTGCCCCCCAGACCTCGCTGGCAGTGTCTGGCAGGGCAGGCACCACTGTCAGCTGGGGAGGGGGTGACAGTGTCTCACTGTGTTTCCCCCAGGAGCTACTGTGCCTACGTGGTGCAGCGCAACGTGACGTGCACGCTGCAGGACGGGGCCGAGAGCTATGTCAAGGCCGAGTACCACAAGTGCAGCTGGGGACCCAAGTGCCCGGGGAAAGTGCTGTGAGTATGGGGGACACTGGGGCATGGCTCCATTCCCCTCCCAAAGACCTCTCTCTCCTGAGACCCTGTGCCCCCTTTCTGACCATGAACCCCTACTTTCCAGCGGCAGTGAAAGGAGCTGAAAGACTTTTCCTGGACATGGCAGTCAATGGCAGGGCAGTGGTGTTGGGCAGAGGCAAGGTGGGATCTGTCAGGAGGGAGAGGGAGCTCTATCCCTCCACAGAAACTGTCAGGGGAAGTTTAGATTGGGTATCAGGAAAAGGTTTTCACCCAGAGGGTGGTTGAGCACTGGAAAAGGCTCCCCAGAGAAGCTGATCATGGCACCAAGCCTGACAGAGTTGAAGAAACATTTGGACAATTCTCACAGGCACATGGTGTGATTTTTGAGAGTGTCCTGTGCAGTTGTTGGGCACAATGATCCTTATGGGTCCCTTCAAACACAGGATGTTCTATGATTCAGAAATAAATCTGGAAGCCACGGGAACTGGGGAGGTGCCTGTGCATGTGTGCAGGGAAGCATTTTGTCACAGACCTGCGATGTGGCAGAATGACGGCAGCTCGGCGAGAACCTGACAGAGAGGAGGAGGAAATGGAGCCCGTGGCTGGGGATGGCTCAGTGCTTCCTGCTCCAGGAAAATATTTGCAAAACTCTTTGCCACCTCGTCAGTGCTGGAAGGAAACACTCCACTGTGCCACAGCCGGAGCCGCCGGCGGCGCAGGGCAGACACTGGGGCTTTGTGCTTCGCCACCCTCCGGGGGTGCTGCTCCATGCGGAAAAGCCGTTCTCCTGCATCCTCCCCAGGCCTGGGGAGTGGAGCCGAGCTGAGCACAGAGCAAAACTGGGATGAGAGAAGTTTCTGTCAGAGCCTGGTACATGTCCTGTGGCAGCTGGCTGGGACTTTCCCTGCCCTGGTGATGCCACGGGCTCCGCTCGCAGCCTCTGCTGGCAGAGACGAGCAGTCAGACCACTCGCTGACTTGTTTTTTCCATCTCAAGTGTTTTAGCAGCATTCAGAGACTTCAGGCCATCCTGCAGCTGCTGGTATCCGGGGAGAAAACCACCAAAGCTGCTCCCATCTCCACGGTGTGCTCTGCTTATCTCCTTCAAGCAAAACCGTGGTGAAACCAGGGTGTTTTCTGAGGGCAGATAGACCCACAGCTGAATCTTCTGCAGAGCCTCAGATGCTGCATCCATGGACTAAAGGGAAACACAGGTTTTCCACGTGCTGGGGCCATCAGCTAATGTTTCTGCAGCTGGCTGCAAATACTTCCCCTCAATGCGGTTTGGAGCAGTGGAGAAGGAGTTAGAGGTGCCCAAGGGCTCTGAGCTCCTCTGCAGAGGTTGGGATGACACTGAGAAGGTGCTCTGCCTTTTGGAGGCCACCCTCATCCTTGCTTCACCCCCTGCCAGTGGCTGGAGCAGTAATCTCCCGTGCTACACCTGGACAGGTTTCTACACACTACAACAGAAGGAAAGATCATGGAAACCCAGCAGCATCTGTGAAGAGGAGGAACAAGAAGAGCTTGCTTTGAAACTTTCCCTTTGGGAAATTGGTGTTGAGAAATTTTGAAGAGATTCAAAGAGCAGAGGATTTGGGTTTGCTTTATCCCCCTGCCCTGTGGTGTGTGTGGAGGTGGCTGTATCTCACTGGGAGTCGTGTGGAAGCAGCACTGCTGGGGGCTGCAGCCTGGGCTGGGGACACTGTGGATTTGGACAAGGACACGGATGGCAGGGAATCAGCCCCATGTGCTGCCTTGACTGATGGATAGGTGCCTTATGCAGCCCCTCTGCAGCACGGATGGCTGTGCTGCTCTTCCAAGACCTTCTGCTGAACATGCTGGAGAAGAACAAGAGGCTGATTGTGCGTGTTGTTGCAAAACAGCAAATTTCAGGGGTTTCAGGCCCTGGTAAATTCAAATTGGAAATTTCCAAAAGGCAGGCTTAAAGCATTGGTATTTAGAGGTGGTGAGAAAAGTGCCATCTTCAGCCCTGGATGGCTCAGCTCAGCTGGTGGAGGAACACAGGTGCCAGCAGGGTCCTGTCCCATCCCTGCTGCCTCACAGGGAAGTGCCACGGAGAAGCAGAGAGCAGATGATTCCTCCCCCATGGCTGGTGGGACCCCTTTCAGAGTGAGAGCAGAGGGGCAAGGTGTGAGGTGAGCTTGCACCTTGTGTGCTGGGTGTGGGAGGATCAATGCTCTAGTGCCCAGATTCACGATGGAGACACTTCCCAGGGCATCCCAGCCGGGGCAGGAGGCAGTGTAAGGAGCCATCCCTCTGTGCATGTCACAGCATCACCCTGGGGACCCTCACCAGGCCAGCCCAAGACCCTTTAAGCTTCTCAGCAAATTGATGCCCTCCACACAGAGAGAAAACACATTTCCAAAGGTATTTCAACCCTCATGGGGGCTTCCAGACAGGATTACGGCTGAGAAGAGGATTTTTTTGATCCCACTAGGAAATTCTGTCGGTGAATTCCAAGTGCAAAACACTTACACAAGCAGTCCACTTCCCTCTTGGAAGTGATGTGAGCTTGCAGAGCTTTTGAAATCAGTTCCATCATTTCATCTTGTGCTCTGCTGGGCAAGAAGTTGCCAAGCAGTGTGGCATCTGTCACAGTGGTCACCTATCAGGCCAGGGACTGCAGCAATACACTTAGAGATGCAGTTCTAAATCAACACAGTGTCTCAGGTTAAAAAATACTCGACCAAAACCCCACTGAAATGCTGCAGCAAGAGCTCTTGGAGAAGGTGGGCCACGGTCTGCAGGTGCAGCACAAGGGTTTCAGCCAGGCTTTCCCACGTGCCCAGATCTCCCACATCCAACAGGACCGTGACCCTGCTCTATTGCTTGCTGATGAGGTTGCTTCTCTAAACTGTCTTCTCTCTCCCTCCCCTCTCCTGGAAAGGTACCGCACCTTCTTCAGGCCCAAATACAAGATTGGATACAAGACAGTGACCGAGCTGTCCTGGAGGTGCTGCCCAGGCTTTATGGGAGAAGGGTGCCATGACAGCCCGACGGACCAGCCTGGCCTTCTGCCCCAGCATCCCAGCCCTAAAATGCCTCCCGGGCAAAAGATGTTCCCAATGCCCAGACTTCCTCCCTATCCCAAAAGCCACCCTGACCTGTTTCCAGGACCAAAGAAGAACCAATATGGTGAGATCTCACTCCTGCTTCATGTCCCCAGGTCACCCCTGTCATGCACTCAAACCTCCAGGTTCTCTCTGTTCCAGCACAGAGCATGAATTTGGCAAAAATTCAGTGGGTGCAATGTTTTCTATCAGAGACTTGACATTTGATTGCTTTGAGGACCACTTGCTTTTAAAATCTTGTTTCTTTCAAAACAGGCAGCTTCAAAATTGCCTCTCATTGTATTAGAGCATTTTCCCATTAATTGTGGGGTTGATAGGGTGCATCTCAAGATGATGCTCCCCCAGGATGTTATGACCACCTGCTGTTGAACTTGGGAGCAGAGGGATGGATCCCAAGAGGAAAGAGGATTTCCTGATAACTTAAGGAGAGATGTGGGCTAATATTTTGCTGAAATGACAAGAACAGAGGGCAGGACACAAGGTTATTATTATGGGAAAGAGCTTGAAAGAGGGAAGTGAAAGGAGCACCAGCCCTCACTGCGGCCTCTCTATTTCTTCCCCTGTGCAGGCAGGAAGCTGCCCGGCCTCTTCGGGGACCGCCTGGACCGGCTGGAGGAGGAGGTGAGACGCCTTTCCCAGTCCTACGACAGCCTGCACACCATGGTGAGTGGGCTGGGGGACCGCCTGCGGCTGGCCATCCAGGAGGACACCACCAAGATGATCGGCTCCCTGATGAACAGCCCGGGCACGCCAGACTCATCCGTGGGCTTCGGCATCATTCCCGACGGCCTGGTGGATGTGGCGGACAAAGCCGACATCGCCACGTACCCTCCCGTGGGGGAGATCCTGACCAAAGTGACGGAGGTGAGCGACGTGCTGAAAACCAAGGCAGATCTGCTGCACGAGGTTCGGGGCATGGTCCTGGACCACGACGGGCAGATCAAGCACCTGCTGGAGTCCGCCCGGCCCTCGCCCCTCACCTCCATCGACCTGCTGGAGGAGTACGTGGACACGAGGCTGAGCAACCTGCGCGGAGAGCTGCTCGACGGCTTCGAGAAGAAGCTGGGCAAGATCCAGACCACGTGCGATTTCCGCATCCAAGAGGTGCGGCAGCAGTGCGAGGAGGAGAAAGCTGCCAACCTGCGGCTGCAGCAGACGCTGGATGGGAAGGAGCTGGAGATCAAGAAAGAGATCTCCCAGCTGGAGACCCAGATCCAAGGGCTGACGGTGGTGGAAAGCTGCTGCAGCAACCTGGACTACCTCACTGAGCGCATGAACATCCTTGAGAAAGGCCTTCACAGCATCTCTGAGTCTCAGAAGAACCTGCACTCACGCCTGGATGGAGAAATCTCCACTGTCACTCTAGGGAACCTCTTTGAAGGGCGCTTTGAGGACCTGGAAGCCAGGCTCAATGCTACAGAGAGGGAAACGGGGAGCTGCTGCTCTGGTATAGAGGACAGCATGAGAGGCACGGTGGTGGCAGAGGTGGATGGCATGAGGACTGCCTTTGAAGACAAAATGCAGACCCTGGAGGACAGGTTCATGACCATCATGGGGGAGCTGAACAACGTCAGTTCTCCCATGGGAATGGACGGAGCAGTGGTGCCTGTGCTGGAAGGGGAGCTTGCCAGCATGAGGAAAAGGACGGATGAGACACTGGAGGTGTTGCAGAATCGCCTCATCACGCTGGAGAGCACTTGCTCCCTGGGCTGCACCTCTGCCTCCAAAGATGTGGAGACCTTCCGGACAGAGATCGAGGATTGCCAGAACAAGAACCAGGACCTGCTGCTCCGGATGGACAGCAATTACGACCTCCTGCGCAAGCTGAACGCCACCATCCTGGAGATCCAGCGGCGAATCGAGGAGGAAGCAGCGGGGGCTTTGCAAGGGGAGATCACCTTGCTAAAGATCAACCTGAACACCGTGAGCAAGTCTCTGACAGGGCTCAAGGACTCTGTCTCCCAGTACTCAGACACTGTGACGCATGTCAACTCCTCACTGGATGAGCACGAGCGGAAGATTGAGGATGAGGTCCACTCCATCCAGGAGAAAGTCAACGACCAAGGCTCCCAGCTTTTCTTCAGCAACCGCCGTGTCTTGAACCTCAAGGGAGACTTGGAGCGACTCAAAGCCAGGATTGTCAGTGACCTGAGCTCCTGCAAGAGCGTGGCCCACGGCCTGCAGCAGGAGGTCTCTCACTTCGACGAGCGGGTGGCGCGGGTGGAGAGCGCCTGCGGCAGGCTGGGGGCCATCACCGGCAGCCTGGACGACATCAGGGAGGAACTGGAGAAACACACGGGCAGTCTGTGGGATTACATGGACCACATGAACGGGACACTGGCTGCCCACTCTCAGGAAATAACAGGACTGAAGGACAACCTGCTTGACTGCCAAGCCAAGGTCTCTGAGCTGGCAGAACAGGTCGGGCACTTGGAAGAGAAGGCGGAGAGGAGGCAGCATTAGCCACTCTGCCATGCCATGTCTTCCACCTCCCGCTGTGAAGGACAGGATTAACTTATATCACACAGACTCGCTCCAATGTGACAACAGTTCTTGGGATAATTTTTTTATGAAAAGCTGCTACATTTTTATTTTTTTCCCTTAATCTTGTTGGCCCCACTTCTCCTTAACTCTGCCATGCTGGTATTCCCTTCCTGATGCTCGGCAGCTGCCCTGACCCTGGTGCAGCAGTGTCACCGCCTCCTGGCTGAGGGTGTTGCTTTGGCTCCAGGGCTGATGACCCCAGAAGGACAATTCAGGAGTAAGCTGGAGGCAGGAACTTCTTTTTCAATTTTATTTTTGTGGATTTATCATTTCTTGAAGAATAAAACTCTGTAGTTATCAGTTGAGGAATAGTTTCTCTGACCCAAAGACCACCTGCATCTTAATCCAGGGACTGAGCAGAGCCAGGGCTCCTTGCAGGGAACAAAACTCACCACAGGAATTGCAGATTTCAAAGAACACACGTATTCACACATCCCTCCGGGAACTGGCTTCCCTTTTCCGAGATGGCCTCCCCAGAGAAGCTGATCATGGCAGCATTTATAAATGAGCATTATAAATGAGCATTTATAATGCTCCCTCCTCCATGCAGATGCACATGCCTTATGGAGCATATGAGGGTGTGCATGGGGAAAACACACATATGCATATATATATATATATATGGTATGTGTATGTATATTTTTGAACAATTCTGTGTCATGGTGCTCATCTGACTCCAGTTTCCTAATGCTGCCCCCATGTCCTTTGCCGTATTCCAAAGACCCACACCGAGCAGCTAAAACCTGTGGCAGCAATGTTTGGGGAGAGCCCCATGGTCCCTGGGGCTGCTGTACTTTGCAATCCCCCTTTGCTGGGCTCTCTGGTTACACCTGGGACTGACATGGTGGGCTGTGGAAAACACGTGTCTTCCCTGAGAGGTGTGTCCATAGGTCTCTGCAGAGACCAAGCTGGGCACAGAGCAGTCCTGTCCTCCAGCTCTGGCTCTCTCCTGTTTTACTGCTTAAACTGTGAACTGAATCATCTAGTCCCAGGCAGAAGAGTTTCAGCTGCTCCAGGGTGTGAGTGCAGCAGTGGGGGAGCAGGAACCTGCATCCTCCTCATGCTCTTCTGATCCCACTGGGATGCCTGTAGCCCTGGGACCAACACTGATGTGGAACAAGGCAAGGCACCTGTCAGAAGACCTCTGGACACCTCTCATCAGCTCAGAATGAAAACCCCACGTGATTTACTCAGCTTGACTCCAGTTTCCCACAAACAGGCAGGCTGGAAAACGTTGTCCACGTTCCTGAGCAGCTCCAGCCTTACCCTACAGAGCTGTTGCACACAGGATCCACCTCTCCCTAGGAGCCCACCATGGGCACTCTCTGCTGATCAGCCAATGGTGATTTCATTACTAGGATGAGGAGGAAATGAAAGAGCCTCCATCCAAGCAACTCTGGCACTTTATAGCAGAGGAACATATTTTTCTATCAGCTCAGCGCTGTAGCTCATGAACCCTTCCACACCAGCCAGCCTTTGGCTCTCACAGTGCCCGTTACCCTCACCAGGCTGTCCCTGCTCTTCTGCACCACGATTCCCTCCCTGATCCCCCCTGATTGCATAAAGGAGCAGCTCTGTGCTCCCACCAGCACAAACCAGCAGCAGCACCCAGCAGAGATGCATCTGGGCACCTTTCCTCCCGCAAAAAAACGAGGTGAGCTCATTTAAACATGCTTCCAGGCTGGGGAGGACCACAGAGATCACTGAGTCCAGCTGGCCACACCATTGCTCCCCTGAGGCAGTAAAAGCTCGTTCCCCTGCCAGAGGAGCACGAGCCATCAGCTGTGGGAGCATGGAGAGGACATGTGGACCCCCACTACTTGCCAGCCCTGCCAGATGCTCACAGCACCAGAATCCACTCTCACTGCTCTGGGCTTTGCTGATTTGGAGCTACCCTAAAGCTGCTGAGACACTTCTCCAGCTGAGGAACGACCTCCAGCTGCCATTGGGCATCCCACAAAACCTGCTCTTAGACAACAAACTTACTTTTTTTCTCCAGCCTAAGGAAGGAGTCTCAAGCCAACCCTCAGTACTTTGTGATGGGCCAGGGGAGCCCTCACCCCCCAAGGGGAGTATCCTGCCTAAACCCCCTTTCCATCCCCTTACACCAGGGAGAAAACCAAAGAAGAACCTGGCCAAGGGCTCCCTGTTCCCCAGCCAGGGCTGGGCTAGAGTGGCTGAACAGGAGCATCTTCCCCAGAAAAGAGGGAACCAGGACTGGCCACAACAAAATTAGGGCAAGGAAGAAGTCTGACCCTCTGGAAAACGGTGCTATGTTTGGACTATTCCTGACTAGTCACTTGAAGCTATGGACAGTTTGTTACTTCAGTTCTCAGCTATTCATGTTTAAAAAGTGAAAGGAACTTCGTACAAAACTGGGCATTTTTTTTAAAATTGCTTGCAGAGTAAGGAAATGGTGCCCACAAAGTTGTCCTTGCATGGGCAGCTTTCTGAGGCAGTTGATAACTGATCCTGTTAAAAAACCGTGCTCTATTGTTTTTAAAACCTTGTCTATTTGTTCAGATTTTAAAAGCTGAAAAACTGTTTGTACTGGAAAGAAGAAAAATAAAGTATTTCTTGTTGAGGTTTCCAGGATCAAGATGACTTGTGTGGCTTCCAGAAGTAGCAGACTAGGAGATGACTTACAGGGGTCAGGGAAGGAGAAGGTAGATGCCAGACTGGAGGAAGGAGGTCAGCAGTGCTTCTGCCTGTTTTGTTTTGCTTTACAAGCTCCCACAAAGAGAGAGTTGGGGAGGCTCAGCCTGCAGAAGAGAAGGCCATGGGGAGGCCTCACTGCGGCCGTGCAGGACTTGAAGGGTCCCATAGGAAGGATGGGGACAGAGTGCTCAGCAGGGTCTGTGGGGGGAGGAGAAGGGGGGATGGCTTTCAACTGCAGGAGGTTGATTTGGGTTGTATCTGAGGAAACTGGTTTCTTACACTGAGGGTGGTGAGGCACTGGCCCAGGCTGTGCACAGAGGCTGTGGATGCCCCATCCCTGGGAACGTCCAAGGCCAGGCTGGACGAGGCTCTGAGCAAGCTGGTCTGGTGGGAGGTTGCTCAGATTGGAGCAAGATGATCTTTAGGATCCTTTCCAAGCAAACTCCTGAAAGGATTCTATCATTCAACAGTCCCCACTGCCCAAAGCGGAGTGGTCCTGGCATCCCAGTGGGATCAGAAGAGCATGAGAAGCATGCAGGCTCCTGCTCCCCCGCTGCTGCACTCACACTCTGGTGCACTTGGAACTCTCCTGCCTGGGACGAGATTAATGAAAGCGCGTTAGAGATAAAGCAATAGCGTGAGTCATGAAGTGGGGAGTTCCTGATACATCAACTCTTATTCTGGAGGGGTAACCATAACTTCAAGAAGGAAACCACATAACCGGCATAAATAATTGAAATGTGACACTACTGACACTACTGTCAGTCCTGAAAGCTCCCTCCTCCCTGGATCTTGCCATCCATCCCTGCATGATGCTCACTTTTGTCCCAACGAAGGTACAGTGCCATTCCATGCAGGTGGACACCCCTGGACTTCCTGGGTGGGTTGGAGCTCTGTGCGGATGGTGTAGGACAGGGATCCCACTCTGAGGGTTTGCTCCCCATGCAGGCTGTCACAGACACTGAGGAGGAGATGGAAATCGATATGAAGATTGATGTAGAGGAGAGTATGGATATAGATGTAGAAGAGAATGGAGAGGAAGAGATGGAGGTGGACATGGAGGAGGTGGAGGAAGAGATGGAGGTGGACATTGAGGATTATGTTGAAGACATGGAAGTGGATGAGAAAGGTGAGGACGAGGACGTGGTCTTGGGGTGAAGACCAACCTCAGCAGCAGGACAGGGAGGTGCTCCCCATGCCCTGCCCACAGGCAGAGTGGGTCCCTGCTGCCAGGCTGGGGCTGGGCTGGGTGCCCCACTCAGGGACCCGGTGCCTCGGGGGGGCCCTGGATTCTGGAGGCACAAGCACCACCCCCAGCCTGCCCTGTGCTTGCTTTGGGTCCCACTGCCTGGGGCCTGGCCCCAGCCCCAGCCAGGCTCAGTGCTGGCAGCAGAGTCCTGCTCTGCCAGCATGTTCCAGGCTGGGGGCACAGGGAACAGCCCTCAGGGCTGGGCTGGAGTGACCTTGGCACTTGCTTTTCTTCCAGGACTGATGGANCCACCCTGGGGCTGGGGGGGCCTGTGCACAGAGGGGTCCCGCTGACAGAGGTCCCACTCTCCTTGCAGTTGCTTTGGTTGAGGTTTCCAGGATCAAGATGACTTGTGTGGCTTCCAGAAGTAGCAGACTAGGAGATGACTTACACACAGGGGTCAGGGAAGGAGAAGGTAGATGCCTTCTCTTTTCCGAGATGGGTAGCACCAGGGGCTCCACCCAGGAAGGAGCCGTGGCCCGTGGGATCCCCTGTGGGAGCAGGGCTGAGCCTTCCTGGTCCTGCAGAGCCTCACCCACGGCTCCTTCCTGGGTGGAGCCCCTGGTGCTACAGAGGCTGTGCTGGACTGCAGGCACCCCCTGCTCCCAGGCACTCTGAGGGGCTGCAGCCGGCCTGGAGGGAGCCTCAGCACAGGGCCACTGGCTTTTGCAAGGTCTCCTGTCCTCATTGTCCAAATTCAGGCCCACGTACATACACAATAAGCCTGGATTCGTCTTCTGTTTTTAATTAATTTTAGCTAAACGAACCTTAGCTAAACGAACTAAGTTTAAAAAAAAAAAAAAGCTAGAAGATGGCTTTTCAGAAAACCATCTAAGCTTTTCTAGAAGCTGGTCCCATCTCCACCAGGATGCCCTCGGTAGGATGCTTCAGCAGAATAAGCCCAATCACATTTTAAAAGGACTGGAAGCCTGGGTCCCACTTCTATGTACAGGGCTAGAGCAGACAGCAGGAGGCAGCCTGGGTTAAGGCACTATTTATTATTGCTTTTAGTCCAGAGCACTCGAAACTCCAACATCTTCCATCGACCTTTACAAGCTGGTGGGCAGTTTCAGCTACCAAACTGCAGGGAGCTGGACTATCTGGAACACTGGTCATGCCAGAGGTAGTAACAGCTATGCCAGAGGCTCATCAATAAATACAACAGTGAACAACCATCAGCTTTAAAAGAGCCAGGCTTTAGAGGAGCTACAAACACTAGAAGAGACCCAGATTTCAGGAAACTCTGTTTAGCAACTGGAGGTTTTTGTAGAGTCAGAGCTCCCTCTTACCCCTTCTGGTTGCCTGCTAAGGGGTGTCATGACCTCTATTACAAGTGGAAAATACCCTAGCCGCAAACAGGAAGGACGAGGTGCATCTGGAGCACTTAGCCCTGGCAAAGAACATGCAGGAGAGCTCTGGGTCGGGTCTCCACATGGACAGGGTTAAGGCAAGCCATCCAACTCAACATCAGGCACTGGAGGTCTCTAGCAGGCGAAGTGGCTGAAGTCTGGGGACAGCAGACCAGTGCTCCTCCTCTGTCCCACAGGAGGGAAGAAGACCTCCACCAGCTCCAACAGCCGCTCGAATCTGGGGGGGTATGAAAGAAGTTACATTGGGGTCATTCAGCACTTCTTTGATGCTTCTCTGCTTCAAAGCCAGGTTATCCCAAAGATGTTGAGGAATAAACACTTTGCTTACGTTGACTTTTGGTTCTTTGTGAGCTCCTGGATCAGCTCTCCCTTGGGATTTACCGTAAATATGCGGCTCTCTGGCAGCCCAACTTGCTTGTAAGCGTAGACATCCTGCCCAAGGAAGGCCAGCATGGCATGAGAGCTGCAGGAAGGCACCAGCACCCACCCTGAGCCCTCCCTCTGCCCCAGGAGACCCACTCACAGTGGGCCTGTTCCCAAAGCCTGCGTAGAAGGGACACTTGGTGGCAAACAGTTTTCGAATGTCTGTCAAACAGGTGACCTTGAACACCTCTGGCTTCTTCTCAATCACCTCCCTGCAGCATGAGAGACACGGCATCAGCTGGCCAGGTCTGTGGGCACCAAACCTGTCTGGGGCTCAGGGTAAGAGGTTTTGTGCATCAGAAGCTTCACTGTGAAGCTCCAGCAAGGTCAGGCAGCTCCCCTGCTGCTTCCTATGAAAGGCACTGTGCACCAAGGAGGGCAGAGCAGTTTAAGGCTGGGACATTCCTCAGGGTCAAGCTGGGGAAGGGGGTTCTGTCCCCAGGGATACAGGAAGTGCAGGAAAGGACAGTACCTGTGGAAGGCAGACAAGAGGCTACTGGGGGAAAGCAGCATGGGCCCCATGGGGAGGCCACAGCCTTGCTCATGGACCCATTTGAGGTAGCTTTTGGTGATGTGGGCCATGCCAATAGCCCTGGCTGAGCAGTAGAGGAACTTGTAACCATTCCTAGAGAGAACACAGGGAGCCCCTCTGAGCTGTGACCTAGGCAAGGCATTTGCCTGCTCCAAGGAGGGAGAGGTAGCCAAGAACCTGGCCTGAGCCCAAACCTTACTCCAGTAGGCAAGGTGGTTCCACAAACAACACGAATCCCTTATCTGGAAACCCAGACTAAGCCCAATCCCAACCTGCCTCATACTGGGAGTCCCTACACCACCCTCCGTGCTCTCCCCAGCAGCCACACGCCCACCCAGCTCAGCTGCACAGCACCCATTGCTGCTCAGCACCCTCACGCAGCTCTTTCACCCCACGGCACTCCCTGTCAATTGTGGAGGGATGCACCCAGCCCTTGCAGACGCCCGGATGAGGGACAGCTCTGCAGAATTGGCACCGGGATGGCCACTGAGAGGCAGCCGAGGTGCCGGTCCCGTCCCTGCAATCCCCGAGAGTGCATCCCTCCCATGTTCCTCCCGGGGCCGGAACGAGCCATCCACGGGCCCACAGTGCCTCTCAGTGGCCACAGGGGCCAGGGACCAAGCTGGAGGCTCCGCGGGGACTCACTGCTGGTGCCACCCCTCGCAGGGGAGTCCCCTGGGCTGTGGGAAGCGATCGCTGGGTGCCCAGAGAGGTACCAGCACTGCAGTGCTGGAGACCCCCGTGCCACCACTCTCAGGCGTGACCTTGGGTGGTCTTGTCTCCTTCGGTGTTCAGCTATACCTCCCCAGCAAAGCCTCCACTGACACACACTCCTTCCAGGGAAGGTAATGCCAGCATCTGCTCCCAGGGCACCCTCTGCTTTCACCCCCAACATCACAAAGGCAGCACAGCCAGCCTCAGCCACCACTGACAGTGCAGCTGTCTGGGCCTGCATCAGCGAGTAAGAAGCCCTGACTCTGACTCCATCAGCTTCCCACTTCCTCTTGGCCTCAGCTGATCCAATACCTACAGGTGGATTTTGTGGAAGAGTTTAACAATCCCACGGTGAGTCCAGTCTTTACCCAGCTGAGGCAAGATCTGTCCAAGAGCATCTGATCTGAAAGGAAAGGAGACCGGGTTAGTGTGATCCAACAGGGTGAGTATCCACCCCCACCCCAACGGGGTTTGTGGTCCCTTCTGCCTGCTTATGCAAGCCTTCATGGATTTTGGGGTGGGAGAAAGGCCTTTTACTTGGTGATGGTGCCATCGATGTCTGAGATCACCACTTTTTCATTCCAGTTCCACAGGTAGATGGTGGCCTCACAGCGGCACGTGCCCTGGTACTGAGTTGTCACGCTGAATGCCACCTCGTTGGGGCCATCCTGCAGATTCAACTTTCCCTGGGGCAGAGGGGCAGCAAAAGTGTTACACCAGCACCAATTCACACCAGTCCAAGGCTTGCCAGAGGCCAGACTTCCACCTGGCCAGGCCAGAGACCCCAAGCCTCTACAGGGTGGCCAACCAGGGCAAAATACTTGGATGTCCTATGAAAACACAAGGTCAGGAGTAGAGAAATCCCTGTTTAAGGGTTGTCTCACCCCTACACACACAGACAGTGAAGGTGGAGGGATAAATACATACAATTTGTTCGGAGGAGAGCCGCAGGGATTTCTTGTAGGTTGGCAGAGGTTTCTGAGCAGGGGTCTCCATTGCTAATACGTCCCCAGGGTCCAGGAGCTGACCGTCCCTGGATAACTCATTTTCCTCCTGCCTACACACAGAAGAGAAGGGCTCAGCCAGGGTCTTAACAAAGCTTTTTACCCTCTTTCGTTAGGCAAACTTAGGAATAACTAGTGATGTAGAAGAGACTAGGAGCATCCCTACTCATGAAGGTGACCTATGAGGGAGGGACTCACCTCTGCTGAGCAGGGTCAGGTTGCAGCATTCCTGTGTTGGCTTTCACTGTCTTGTAGGGTGGCAGAGGTTTCTGAGCAGGGGCCTCCATTGTAAACATGTCGTCAGGGTGCTGGGACTCATTGTCATGGCATGACTCCTTTTCCTCCTGCCTACACAAAGAAGGGAGGGGGTCGGCCAGAGTCTTAACAAAGCTTTCTACCCTCTTTCATTAGGCAAACTTGGGAATAACTAGTGATGTAGGAGAGGAGACCAGGAGCATCCAGACGCCTGAAGATGACCTGGGAGGGAGGCACTCACCTCTGCTGAGCAGGGTCAGGCTGCAGTGTTCCCAGGATGGCTTTCCCTGGCCTCGGCTGCTGCTGCAGGCAGAGAGGGGTGTGCTGGTTTTGGCTGAGGTAGAGTTAATTTTCTTCACAGTGGCTGTTACGGGGCTGTGTTCTGGATTTGGGCTCAACACAGCACTGATAACAGAAATGTTTCTATTATTGCTGACCAGTGCTTGCACAGAGCCAAGAGCAAGAGCAGGGACTGCTTTGCTTTTCTTCTAGTGGGAACAGCAATGCCAAAAGAGGTGTCACTGCAGTCCCCGCCTCCACAGGGACATGCTGGTGGAAGAGTAAGCACAGCCTGGTGCTGTGGTGGGGCAGGGAGACCAGCAAGCACACGTGGTGCCCAGGGACCTGGCATGACGGGCACATGGCAGGAGGTCTCACCACTACCAGGTCCACATTACTGCATTACCAGGTGTTGCTCTGCTGCTCGGGCATTAACAGACCAAAGGGGACAGGTAGCAACCTTAAGAAGTCACCTCGTCAGGTCCTGGATGTCCTCATAGTCAACCTTAGGCCATCCCCAGGACTCTGCTCCCACCCCTGCCAGTCAGCAGAATGATGCCTGTGCCCTGGGGACGTGGTTGTCATATCCACTGCTGTAAACATACCCCCTCTGTTGGGAATTCTCTCCTCCTCCGGGAGAACCACCACCTTCTGTCTTTCTTGGGCATCTTCTCCTCCACCAATTCATCGATGATGCTCTGTGAACATGGCAGAACATGGCATGAGGTCAGTCCCCAGCCCAGGCCCTGCTGAGAATCATAGCCAGTAAATGTGTTGTACCACTGACCTCAGGAATGTTCCTCTGGAAAGCCTGCAGGGACAGGACTATGGGACCAGCCACTGCCCAGCTGTAATACCTGGAAAAAGCAAGAGGGATGGGCACATCACCATCCTGCAGCATGGCCAGGTCCCACAACTACTTTGGTACAGTCATGGTCTGGGATAGAATCACATTCCTACAGGAGGGTTTCCATAGGGACAAAGGGGCCACGCTGTCCATTGTGGAACGAAGCAGCAGGAGGAGTAGGCCACTCACTTGTTGTTGATCATTATCACCAGGTTCGGGTCACTGACGAGCCTTGGATTCTCAGCAAACTGCTGGTAGGAAACCATGTGCTCCATGAACTTCTCTGGTGGGACAGAGGCTGTGTCATGCCATTGGAGGACAGAAAGGATTTCAGGGCTGCAGATTCCCCACCCACCTACCATGAGAGATCTGCCTGTTGCCCTTGAGGCCCCCGCACAGTGACAGGGCAACTGTGGGCATCAAGTCAGAGTCCATGGGGCGGCTGGCAGGCAAGGTGGATGGCAGCTGGACACACAGAGGGTTGCTGGGGTCTGTCATAGGCCTCAAACTCTGCTCTATGTCGCTGCCAGCAAGGGAAGAAACAGTGGTGACATCAGAGAATAGCTTTAAACATACCTCCATCCTTTGTGCCAGGGGAATTGCTCAAAAACATCTGAGCTTGGCCAAATGTGGCAACTCATACCTGCTGGGGAAATAGAGAGCCACAGGCTTCTTGTCCAGCTTGGAGAGGTCTTCCGGGTAAATGTCACTGGGACCCAAGTGAGGATTTCTTTTGATGGATCCTCAATGCACAGACAGAAGAGAGAGAGCTTAGCTGCATCATCATTCCAACCACCCCACCATCTATCAAGAAAGCATTCCAACCACCCCACCATCTATCAAACAGCATTTTCCTCCATCATATCCATGTACCATTACAAACAGGGCAGCCATTTTCCTACTGGAAAAGCTGCTGTAAGTCAACAGCAACAGAAGTGCCTCAAGACACCTGCACGGGCATGATCCTTAAATACACCGTCAAGGGGGGCACATAAATGCTTCTCTGTGATTTTTCCTGACTTGGCATGCTCAGGATGAAGACACAAGTCAGGCCAGCTGCTGTCAGACACTTGAAGTTAAGGTATAGCCTGTACTGCTGAGAAGTCTTCTAAGTATGCAAAAGCAGAGACATCCAAGAATGGACTTCAGGGAACATAAGGCAAGAAAGCCTTCCTGGAACAGCTCCCAGGAAGTGGTCACTGAAAGATGGACACCTAAGGGATGTCTCTTCAAAACAAAGGAGCTGGTAGCACCCAGAGAAGGCAAAGTAAACACACCACACCTGGAAGTCATGGAGTTACACTCAACGGACAACCCAGGAGCTCATCCGAGTCACATACATCTGCAGGCTCAAACACCACTTCAAGCAGCACCAGTCACCCTCTCACCTTGTCTCCTCTGCCTCTCCAGCTGGGAGTTGGGGCCTTCTGAGCCTGACTGCCTTGGAGCAGTGGCTCCCTCAGAGGGCTCCACATCTGGCTGAAGCTCTGGCACAATACTCACATATCCCTTCTGTTTCTCTTGTGGGTTTGAGTAGGCCCCCAAAAATCTCTTTGCCTTGACAGCACAGAAGATGTCCTTCAGCCTGAAGTTGCTGTTCCCAGCCTGCGGTGCAAGTGCTGGCTCAGCAACAGACACAGCCAAGGAACGGGGTATGCCCTTTGGTTCTGCTGGGCTTGAATCCCTTCCTGGATGTTCAGGGCTGGCAACAAGAGGGGTTGCCTCATCCACTGAGACCAGTGTTGCAGACATGGTGGTTGCTCCAGCAGCAATGATCTTTGTGGACTTGGCTGGTTTAACTCGCACCAATTTATTCACCTCAAGAAAGCAGAGGAACAGGTTTGAAGATGGGAAGTTGCCCAAAGTGTCACACAGAAGAGGACAACTTCCTTAAGGCTGCCTGGCCACAGCCTCCTCTACTTTCTGTAGGTCTTTTGGACACCCATTCCCAGCAAAAGAGCAAGAGCAGGGACTCACCTGAGGGAGCTTTCCCCAGGTCCACTTCACGTGGGATTCAGCCCGAGCAAAACTCTCCCGTGGTCTGACCTCCAGCTCAGAATCACTTTTGGGAGAAGATGGATGGCTCAGCATGAAGCTGCAGGAAGAGAAGGTGTTGGGGGGCCTCACCTACACTACAGCCCCATGCTCTCCTATCAGTGCAAGGACATTTGGGGCCAAGAACCCTGTAAGGCTGGTTTCCCATAAAGTCACTTCTACCCTATAAGATTGTCACTCCCAAAGGACCGAGACCTATGGAAGCTGAGGCCTGAGGAAGCAAAGTGCTGTGCTACCAGTTGTCCCGAGCAGCTCAGCAGCAGAGAGCCCTGTGCACATAGGCTTCTCACACCTGTGACCATGGCCACAAGTGTCACTTGTGGTCTCTGAGCTTTCTTCCAGCCACACCATATCAGGCTAGGAAAACCCTCCTCTCCTGATACCTCCAAGTCACTTTTCCATACCACCTTCCCTGCCATTAGGCACGTGCCTTGCTCTCACCAGAGCTGAGCAGAACACCTTGGCTCTGCCCGTTACCTGTCCACTTCGAGCAGCTCCCCATCGGAGTATGGGTGTATCTCTCGAGGCTGCAATGACTCATTTTCTTCAAGGACATCAGCAAATGATGAACATGCTGCATCACTGCAAAGGAGGAAAGAGAGGGCACTTGTGGTGCTCGCAGCCTCCTCTCCAGAAAGCTGGCAATACCCACCTTCACCATTGCCCCTGGCTCTCTACTCCACAGGAAGACTGAGCTCCAACTCGTGAACACTTTCCTCCTGTTTCAGTACTGCTGGGCATCACCAAATGAACCCACAGGCTTGACCCCCTGCACCACCCTGCCCAGACCAAGGAGGAGCTCACCTTGGAGCTGGCAGCTTGCATGGCTCCTTCATGGTCACGTTGCTTTTGGTCTCATCACAGCTGTCAGAATCCGACTCCAACACCACCTTCTTCTGGGGCCTTCTCCTGCGTCGCCTCCTCTTGCGCAGGATCAGTGCAGCACTGGAGGCCTCCTGCTCACAGGAGGGCTGAACAGCACCCTTTGGCCTCCGTGCCTTGTAGATGGGGGACGTGCAGAGGAAGTAGGGGATGCTGCCCTGGAACAGGGATGGGGAAGAGCCCATCAGCTCCCTCCAGCACTCGCCTTTTCAGCCTTGCTCTCTATGGAGCATACTATGGAACAGCAAACCAACACCACTGAGCCCTCAGCTCAGGGGTGGTTTTGTGGCCTGACCTAAAAGGAAAGGATTTTTACCTACAGCATGTGAATAAAAGAACATTGGGGTGATCCAGACACAAGCTAAAGACATTTAACACAGGCAAGGAAAGACAGGCAGGAGATGGCACCACAAGACCAGAGTTACCAAGGCTGCAAATGGGATTTGACTCCAGAGCCCTTTCCTACTCCCAAACCCAGCCCAAGCCAGCAGTGACCACAAGTCTGCCTGAGAGAAGATCTGCCAGGATTTCTGGAAACCACAACTAGTCTCATCCCACTTCCCATTGGAGCGGGCAGCCTGCCACAGCATCTATGTCATTCTCATCCCTGTCACAAGATCCCCTGAGAGGCCAAGCTCCAAAATATTTGCCTGTCTGGCCAGCAGCCATGTCCATTGATGGAGACCAGTCTGGGATGCAGATATTTGATCCAATACTCCCACAGGGTGCTCCACCACACAGGTTGCAAGGTCCTTTAAACAGGAACCTTTCCAGACACAGAAAACATCAGACAGGACAATGGAGTCACTCTGAGGAAGAGCAGCCAAACATGGTCATTCCACCTCAACCCCGCACCTCCATGTAGTCACAGTGGGACACAGACATGCAGCATCCCCTCATCACCAACCTCATGCTCCTGTAACTCCTCAACAAAGAAGGCCTCTCCATTGTCTCCCAGCTTCATATGCAGATCCACAGGCTCTCCGTTGATTTCAATGTCAACCTAGCAAGGGACAGAAGCAGCCTGTCCATCTGAACCCCCTCATCCACTGGAGCACAGGGGTACTTCCTGGGGGTTGATGGGTTGAGGTTGCTCACAGGGCTAATGGCCACACAGCCTTTGAAGGAAGGGACCTCTCCCAGCTTTCCTGGAGGGCACATTCCTCCCTGGAAATGGATGGGTTCCATTTGGTGGCATCCCCTCAAAAACTGGGCAAGTACCCCTTTCAGCGGGCTCCCATCCCCCTCAAACAAAATCTTTCCATAACCTGTGGGTTATAGAAGATCCTAGGTCTGAAGACACTGGAAAGGAAGCGTAGCCCCAAGGCAGGCACCACTTACCACCTTCTCCTTGGAGCGCAGCACTCCCAGCTTCCCGAAGCGCACGTGAAAGGGGGAGCACTTGAAGGAGTTGTCGGGCTGCCTCACCACGACCACATCGATGCAGCCCGACAGGGTGGCGGGGTTCAGATCCCGGTACAGCTCCTTCACCGTAACGAAGACACTCTCAGCCAGCTGCCCCACGTAGTTCATGGTTTGAGACTGCAAGGAAGAAACAGGAATAGACTCAACTAGGGGAAGAGAACTCCAGCAGCTAAAAACAATGTGAGTTTACTGTAGGAGGGTCATGTCATGGCTGCAAACACAGCCCTGTCATGGGGACGGGTAAGCCTCTAGAGAAACTGAGGCAAACACCTGAAGAGCCTTGATGAAGATCAGCCAGGGCTTCTGTAAGCACCAGAAAACAGCACAGAAGCCAGAGCATGAGTTATTGCATCCAGCTTGGAGGGGAGATGCCTTTGCCATTGGGATACACCATCACACTTGCCCCTTGGGAGAGCAAATACAACCTCCCAACAACACCGCACAGTCAAGCTGTCAACATCCCTTTCGAACAAAAATTGGGCTGGCAGGAGACCTCCTGCCCTGCACTGTCCTTAGAAACTCCCAAACAACTCAGGGCAGAGAGGTGGGAAGTCCAAGCTGCTCCATACACCGCACATTCACTTTGAACAAAGCCCAAACCTAACATTTCCCACTTGGAGGGAAAGACATCCCACTTCGGCATTGCAGAATTGGCCAGACATGGCTCTTGTACAAGCCAGAACTCTTGTGCTGGCAGCACAGCCAGGTGATGGTGTGATGTCCCCAGGGACTCACCACAGCCCCCAGTGCACACTCAACCCAAAGGGCAGCCGGGGGGAGTTGGTTCCTTACCCAAAGGGACGATGACAAGCATGCACCACGCGACAAGCCCTCTGCCCCAGCAGGCACCCAGCCCCTCCAGTCTGTTTTGCACAAGCTCAGCCCTGCCCCATCCCCAGACATCCCTTCCAGAAGGCAATCTGAGTGGGCAGGCATGGTTCCCGCTCCATGCCCCGTTCCCCACCTCTCCCTGGCAGCCGGGAGTAAGCCCAAATCCCAGATCCTCTCCGGGGGATGATAGCAGGGAAGTGCTAGCCAGCTCCCGAAGCTTCAGTGGCTCCATCAGCTCTGCTGTGAGCGGGGCCAGGGTCACGGGGCCACTCACCAACCTGCTGAGCCCAGCTTTCCCAGGCATTGCTGCTGGGGTGGGCAGCCCTCCAGCTGCCTTCCCTGCTGTGCTGCAGGGCCTGGCAGCAAACGGGAGAGAGCTCCTCGCTGCACATGGGGGGAGTTTTGGAGAGCAAGAATGATCAGACTGACCCTGCTGCTCCCAGGGCAGCAGTGATGAGCTCCCAGTTGAGATATACACTGACACAGGCCTGAAAAGTGCATAGGGAAAGTCCTGGGCAGAGAAATCCAATAGGATTTGGGGTGGGGGCTTGGAAATTATCCCCAGATATCGTGCACTGAGCACCACCTTCATGGTGAATACAGGGTGCAAGAGCTCAACACTGCAGCCACACAGTAAAACAAGTGCCAGGGCCATGTCCCCTCTGCAGAGCCACTGTCCCCGCCTTGCCTCGATGGGCTGCTGTCCCCTCCCCATGCATCTCATTGCAGGGGACTGCTTGGCATGGCTCTGGTACAGTTTTCAGCTCACTGAATTTATTCCCCGTGGGCCTCACCCAGGATGGCTGGAGGAAGGCAGGGAATGGAGAGAAGAGGCTTTGCCCTGCAGGCCTCAGCCCCACCATGGATGGAGCAGGCCCGTTCAGGAGGTGAAGGGTAGGTTATAGTCTGGAGAGAGACTGGTAGGCAGACAGGGCAAGAGTAAAAGTCTTCAAGTCACGTTCAATAAATAAACCCTCTACAGGAATGGGGCATCTCCAGCCCTCAGCCCCCAAACCAGCCAGGATCACAGCCCTCTACCACACAGCTCTTATGGAGGATGAAGGGCACAGTCCTCCCCTGCAGACAGCTCACATCGACCTCCAGAGCCAAAGAGCAGCCCAAAATGAACCAGGTGCTTTGCTGATACCAGTCTGCTTTGCTCCTGGGCCACCCTGCCCACATCCATCCACGCTCCCATCCATCACACGCTGCAAACCAGCAGGACCTTCCCCGTTACCTGGGCAGCTGCCGAGCCTCAGCACCTCCTCAACTTCGGGGCAAAACTAAACCCCACGGGTTGCTCTGTGCCGGCAGCGCCGCTCACCCTCAGCTCGTCCTCTCCCGGCTGTTTCCCTCCTCTCACCTGAGCGAGGGGAAGGCCCGTCTCAGCAGAGCCCCAGGCTCCACACGCTGCCTCCCGCTGAGGGCCTCGGCAGGCCGGGGGTGGCTCTGGGGCGGCAGCTGCCGCCTGGGGCTCATCCAACAGCCCCGTGTGCTCCAGCAGCCCCGGGCACAGCTGCCTTGTGCCCCTGGAGACCCTTCCTTCTCCAACCCATCGTCCCACAAGGGCATGGTGAAGTCCTAATGAGACATAAAGGGTGGCCAAACCCCATGGGCTCCTCTGCTGTGCGTCATCTCCAGGGGGATGGGAAAAGAGGGCGCGGTGAAAGGGAAGCACAAAAAAGCAGACACTTTAAGAAAACTGATGCTCTCTAGATCTCAGGGAGCCCGACGGCAGTGGGGAGGTGATGTGGGAATAGCTGGGTAGACTCAGGTGGGAAACTGAGATGCTGGGGATTTTTTGTGCTCCCCAAAAAGTACATTGACTGCCACCATACTATAACTCCAAGGCAGTGATGTGTGGCCCTGGTGTGGGCTCTGTCCTGTATTTACCCATCCCCTGTGCTGGTGATTCCCCCGCAGCCTCTCTGCTGGCTTTTGGAGTGATGGGGATTGAGTGGTGGCACTTTAGGGACAAAGGCTCTCCAACACATCACTCATGGAGCTGACACTGTGCCGTGAGAGCAGGGAAGCGCAAAAGCTGGAGGGTGGCTGCTTAGGACATCTTTAGTCCCTCAGAAGAAGGATCCAAATCTTTTTGGCCCCAGCTGATGGGCTGATCTGCAGAAATGCCACAGCTCATTCCCAGGCAAGCCCTGGCAGCTCCCAGTGCCTCACTTCCCTCAGCTGTGCTGATGGCAATTGGAGGCACAGAGATCCCCCCTGTGCCTGACCAGTGCCAAGCATGGCCTGGACATAAGATCCCAGTCCCAACACGGGAATTTTCCTGAAGGCTGTGATGAATCTGCTGAGGAAGGAAGCCTATTTTCCAGCAGCTTAGTGTTCTGAGAGCTCTGCCCCTTGGTGAAATTGGACTGAAAGCAGCTATTGTGGGTGGCTGGGCACGGCTGTGGTCCCTGAGGAGGGCGGGCTGGCACTGTGGGGTGGATGACTGCCACCAAACCCCACAGCCCATGGCCAGGTCACTGGGCACTTGTGCCCAGCAGGGAAGAAGCCTGCTGGAACCTCCATCAAGACACCTTGGGTGTGACACTACAGGTGCTGTCCTTGGACCAGCGCTCGATGATGCCACTGGAGCGGGTCTCATCCAGGGCAGTGGGTTACGCCCTGCAAGCCCTGAGGCCGTAACACAAACCCTGGGCCTGGAACACAAAAGCAAGGACGGATCTGGGCTGCAGATGCCTGGTAACTGGCAAAAAATGCTGCAGAGGTCATTCAACAGAGGACATTTGAGTGCAGTACACCATTTCTTCCTCAGGCAGCTGAGTGCATCCTCGGGTGAGCACGGAGAAGGAAAAGAATGGCAGCAGGAGCATGGGTGAGCATGGAGAAGGAAAATAATGCCAGCAGGAGCATGCGGGCAGCTCAGCCTTGCTGTGGCTCCAAGCCCCCACCCTATGGACGCAGGGATGAGCTCCTGGCACTTGGGCACCCTGCAGCAGTACAGGCCTCATCACTTACCTCCAAGGCTCCTTGCCCAGCTGGTTTTCCCCACCAGACCTTACCCCTGGTTCCTGACACACCAATCTTTGCTTGTGCCCCCATGCCCCTGCAGCAGATCCCCAGCTGTGCCATGGGTGATGGCTGTTCCCCTCTACATCCTACCCTGCAATCCAGCCTTTTACTTCCCTCTTCTTTCCTTCTTTCTCCTCCAAAAAGCTTAGAGTACTTTTAATTGCCATGGTAATTTTTTGCAAAGCCATAAAATCCTCCTTGGTTCCTGCAAGCTGCTTTTCATACTTCCTCTAACACCCCTTTCCTCTTTTTTGGAAGGTGAGCTTTGCAGATCCATCCCTCCCTGTGCTTGTAACCCTGCACACCCCAATTTCCATGTGTATCTTGTTCATCCTCCCCCAGGAGCTGCTCCAACAGGGAGAAGTTTCTTCCCCCTTTTGGGAACTCCACAACCCACAGATGTTTGCAATGAGCCTTTGCAAAACAAGACAGATTATTTTATTAGTCAACTGAGATGCAATATTTTCAGCTCTTTGCATTCCAAAAAGCTCACAGCCACAACCATCTTGGCAGCTTTTGTCCTGCATCCCAGCACTCCCCATCCTTCCCAGATTGCAGCTTTCACTCCTAACGGGGCACCTCTCTCTTGTGAGCTACCCATACCTCTGCTGACTGTTGTGCTGAAAGCCCTACATCCTGAGATCCTGGGCCTCTCTAGAAAAACTCCATCCACCCATCCATCCATCCATCCATCCCTCCATCCATCCATCCATCCATCCATCCATCCATCCATCCATCCATCCATCCATCTATCCGTCCATCCATCTATCCATCCATCCATCCCTCCATCCATCCATCCATCCATCCATCCATCCATCCATCCATCCATCCATCCATCCATCCATCCATCCATCCATCCATCCATCCACTTGGCAGCTGGGAGCACCCACAAACTGCCCAGGAGCCTCCTAAATTTTCCTCTCTCCCAAAAAGCAAGTTGTGTCTTCAGTCACAGGGTGAGAGAGTGGGCAAGCTGTGTCAAAAAGATGGGCTTCTTCTTCCCTCTCTTTGCATTTTGACAGCTGCTGCAGCCCAGCCAGGCCACAGCCCATTCTCCAGCTGCCTCCAAGGTGGGAGCTGGTGAGGGGTTTGTCTCCTCCCTTCACCAAAACATTAATTCTCTGTGATTTTCCCAGCTGTTTGACCTCATATTTGAGCTGCCTGGCAGTCCCTTGGGATGCATCTCCTTGCTCCCTGCCTCCTCATGGGCCTGAAATATCTGGAGGGAGGTCAGACAATCCAGCAGTGAGACAGACTCGAGGAGCTGGCCAACCCACCTGCCTTTGTGCTGGCTGAGACCTGACACAGCTCAGGTCCCCAGAGATGCTGCAGAGGACAGGGAGGGAACCAAATTGACCAAAAAACGGTCTTATTTTGCTTTGCAGACAAGCAAAGCTGTGGCTGGAACATGAGAAATCCCTCCAGCGGTGGGGCTCAGCCAGTATCTGGGGACACCAGCACTGTTTGATGGCTGGAAGCCCATGTTTCAAACTCCTGCAGCATCGGAATCCTCTTTCCACGCCAGAGTCAGGAAGCCGTGTTCTCCTGTTCCCTTTCCCACACCAGGAGGATGCTCCAGGACCTCACTGTTCTGTGGCACAATCCTCTGATGACCACTAGCTTGGCTCCTTTCTCCCCAGCTCTGCTCTGTCTTTGCCTTCACCACTGTCCCCGTTACATGGGGGTTTCCTGAGATGCTGGCACATTCCAGGCAGCAGCCGGGCAGGCTGAGGCACTGCTGTAAAGACGCCTTTTCCTGAACGCTGTGCACTGAGCAGGATGCTGCAGGCACGCACCACATGTCCGGAGAGGGATGGCCAGAGCCATCGGGCTGGGTGACAGCAGTCAATCAACCCATCAGGTCCAAGGTCCCTGTGCTGGGCAGCTCCCTGGAGCAGCTGCCTGCTGCGGGCAGGGCTGTCATCCCTGACTGGCATTCCTCTGCTGTGACCCTCCAGGGAATCCCTGCCAGAGGCTGGGATGCAAAAGGGCTTTCTCATTATCGTGGCCCCTTCTCCCCGCAGAGAGAAACAGCCTTTTAAGAGGACGGGGAGCTTGGGGAAGGCTGGCAGAGCTTCCTGACCCTCAGCTGACTGGGCTGGGGCTCCCATTTCCTTTCCTGGATCAACAAAGAGCTCCAGAGGCTTGTGAAAGGGGTGATTCAGCAAAACAGGATGAGAGGAGAGGCAGAAACTCCAAGTCAGCACAGCTGGATGGGGTCAAATTCCCATCCTGTGAAAGCCATGGGGAGCAAGGCTCAGGTGTCCTCCTCCCTCAGGCACAGGGACAACTCCTGAAAGTCCAGCTGTTCTGCATACCAGCCCTGGAGTCAGGAATACAACAGGAAAATAGTGTTGTTGGGTTTGTTTTTTCTTTCCCATTCCCAGAAAGATCAAGTCAGACTGGCCTGGCATGCGATGGAGTGGGTGGGAAAGCCATTTTGCCTGAAGAGGAGGAAATGCCATCCTCAGTCCCCCATCACAAGCATTGAAAAAGCTGAATTACAGCCGCAGGACTGGTTGAAACCATCCGTTCTGGTTTAAAAACATGCTCTGCTGATTTGGCTCCTAGTTTCTGACCTGTTGGAAGTTCACATTTCTTCTGTAAACACAAAGGGTTCAAGCTTATTTAAAAAGAAAAAAAACCAGAAAGCTGCAATTCCCACGCAGTTGTGTGGCTCCAAGAGCCAGGGCTTGCAGAGAAATCCAGCCATACACTCAAACTGGGAGAGCTGAGAGCCCTGAGCAAAACATGGTCCTGAAAAATGAAGTCTCTGAACTGAGAGCCCTCAGCTTTTGTGTCCCAGCTGCCGACAATCCAGCCAGGACTGCGCTCTAAAGCCAACAGCTTTAGATAAGTGACATATTGACATCAATATACGTGTGAGCAGAGTCAGACGATCAGCTCTGAATCCAGGAAAAGTGGGATGATGTGCACATTTAGGCAGCTGGAAAATCTTTTATCTTTTGTCCAAAGCTGGTGTCTGATTTCAAGACAAGATCTTTCCAAGGCACGCTTTATTTAAAAGAAATAGTTGCTGCTCGGTTCGACTCCTGACCGGCTCACAGCAGGCTGGGAGCGACGCTGCCAAAGCCTTGGGGTGCAGCAGTTTGGGCACCCCAAGCACCTCTCCAGCCCGGAGAATGCCGGGGGTCCAGAGAGGAGTTCTGGGGTCCAGCCCCCGAGCGCAGCTCACCCCATGGCTGAACCCCTGAGCCCCCCGCCCGCGGCAGCCTCCTCCTCCACCGGCTGGGACAGCCCCACCTCCCCGGGGGACAGCGGCTGGGACAGGGAACGGGCTGGGGGCTTCCAGCCACCCAACCATGCATGCCAGCTCCACCGCCTTGGACGCCGTGCAGGGCTGCCCGCCCCGAGCCGCCCGCGCTTCTTGACAGCGCTGATGGAGATCACGGACTGACCGGACTCGCCGCCCTCCTCCGGTTCCACCGTGAGCCCGGCACCGCCGGGCCGGTTCAGCTCCCTGCCCGGAGCGGCAGAGGCGGCGGGGGCAGCGGGGTCCGCGGGGTCCGGTGTGCACCGCTCCGTGCCCGGGCCCCGGCCGTGGCCGCACGCTCCTCATCACCCTCCCCGTGTTCCGTGCTGCTCCCCGGTACGCGCACC
>VZRR01006903.1:73467-89238 GCA_013398015.1 Oreocharis arfaki | reverse complement strand
GAGGGTCCCGCGCCCCGCTCTTCGCTCACGCCCGCACCCGCTGCCCCCGGTAGCGCAGACCCCCGGCAGGTGCGGGGCAGCGGGGCCGAGGCGGTCGCACGCCCCCCGTCCCCGTGCGGGGCGCCTACCCGAGGGTCCCGACACGCGTGGACCCCGCCGCCGCCCCGGTGCGCCCAGCCCTGCCCTGCCGCTGGCCGGGGAGCGGCGAGACTGCGCTGCCGTGGGCCCGCCAGCAATTAAAATTAAAATTAAAATAAATCCAGTTAAAAATCCCGTCCCGCCGCTGCGGGAGCTTCGCGTGAGCACCCGGCTGCGTGGGGCGGCCCGGAACCCACCCGGCTGCGTGGGGCGGCTCGGGACCCCTCTTGCCCGGGCTAGTCTGGGTTGTTTTTCCTTTAGTCTGGGTTTTTAGAGGAAGAAAAGTGCTTTTTTTCCAGCCCTCATTGGCTGCTCGCTGCCTGGACAGCGGGGCAGCAGTCCCCACTCGTGTCGCAGCTGGGGGCTCGGAGGGTTGGTCCCGGTGGGGATTTTTGGAGCACTCGGTGTTGCGGCAGTGCCAGGTTTAAAGTGCCGGTGCTTGGGACAAACCGGGATGGGAGCAGACGGCATCTCCCTGTTCTCACAGGTAGGAAAACTGAGCGGCCGCTAAGCGACGAGCCGGAGGCCGCGCAGGAAATCTGTGGCGGAGCTGGGGCTAGACCCCGCATCTCCCGTTCGGTGCTTTCCTCGCCTGGCTGGGGACAGTGCTTTAACCTCACGCTCTCGGGCCGCCGGGGTAAAGTCCTGCCTGGGCTATGCCAGCTCCCAGCCAGGGCTCCTGCGGTGGCAGCCGGGCGTGTGGCCAGGTGCCAGCAGACCGAGGCCTCTCCGCTGCGAGAGGTGGATTTGGAGAGCAGATATGTCTCTTTGGATAGGTGTGGGTCCAAGGTGGAGAGTGGGTGTGTGCCACTCGGGTGTCACATTTGCTTGGCAAGCTGGCTTGTGTGAGAGTGGCCCCATCCTGCTGCTCAAGGCACACTTTGTGCCCTCAAATCTCAGACAATACGGTTTTTCAGAGGAGGTCTCTGCTATCCTGGTTACGTGATGGGAAACTTTTGGGGGAGAGGTAGGTGATGTGTCTCATCAGGCCGTGTGACGTACCTGGAAAAGCTCATATACAAGCCTTTCTTGATCTCATTTTTCCCATTTCTGCCCCACTAAAGGGCACAAACTCTGCCCAGCCATGGGCTTTCTCTCTGTCCAGTGCCATAGGGTGGTTCCAGTTGGACAGGGAGGGTTTCCCTACACTTCTCCCTGACCACCTACTCTGGCTGCAGTCCCCAAACAAGGATCATAGTGTCCCGAGGAACGCTTCTCCATGGATAGGAAGCCAGAAGTTTACTTCATTATCTGGAACAGCTTATTCTAAACTAATCTCTCTTTAAGAGATGAGGAGGAAGGGAAAAACACCCAGATGCTTAGAAGCATTTATTTACCGTAAAAGAAAACAGCAATTTAATGTTAACTTCTATTAACTAGGTTGGGTCTGTGACCTTGATGTATTTTACAACATAGCTGAGAAGAGGGAGCAGACTGTTCCAGTCTGTTTATTGTTTCCTCTTAGTGCATCCCAGTAACTCGCAGCACACGGATGCCCACACAGTTCTGGAGTCCTGACCCACCTTTGGGGGTGGGAAAGAGGAGGGTGTTGGATCTGATTTGCTTCAGATACAGCCTAATCTGTAGCTGGTGTTAATTATATTATAGATGGGTTGGGGTTTAGCATAGGTTTTTCTGACAGGGCTCAGCCTCCGCAATTCTTGCTGCTGTAGAAAAGCTGTAGTAACTTGAAGCCTTGAAGTCACTCGTGGGAGCACATCCCTATCAATAAATTCCTTGTTGTAAAGCCAAGTGAAACCAGCCCCATGGGGACCGCTGGCTTTCATCGGGGAGGTGTAGGGATGGATGCAGGCGATGCTGACAGCCTGGAGCGGGGAAGCCTGGAGCAGGTGAGCCAGGCTGGTAGTGAGAGCCATCTGGATTGTCAGAGGAGAGATTTAAACAGCAGTGTGGCTCCAGTTCTCCTTTATGTAAGCGTGTCTCCTTGCTCTGCAGGGTTTTCCTTCCTTTTAGATCTCCTGTTCCTCCCCTCCGAAAACGCGGTCCCGTTGTGTATGCGAGCTTTTCCCTCCGCCTTGGTTACTATGGTGTTACTATGTAAAAACAGCTCGTCTTGTAGCTCCTGGGATTATCTGCAACTTGGGTTTGCAGTCCAGCCCTGGGACACGGACCTGTGTCCATCCCTTGTCCAGCTCTTCCCTGTCTGTGTGATGGGACGGCTCTGGAGGCAGCAATGTCTGCAGGGCATGGCTGTGTCTTGGTCCCACGGGACTTCCTCCAGGTTTCTGGGCACCAGGATCCCGCTGCTCCGTGCGAGGCTGTCACACAGGTGCATCTCTTGCTATTCCTGCATGTGGGAGTGTATGTGGGCAGTGATGAGCCCTGCAAGACCCACTGGCATTAATCTCCTCCAGGGTCTGGGCCGACTGCAGACAGGGCATCAGCTCCCCCTGAAAACTGTTGGGAATGGAGACAAACAACTGAGAGTCTCTAGAAATCTGTGCAAACAAAAGGCAGAAGGTGGGAGCAGACATCTCCCCCCCATCCTGCTCAGCCCCCTCAGCTTGTGCAAGTTAACCTCCCAAGGGCTGGCTCGTTGCTGCCCACTTTGCTGCAGTGAGTCCTTTGCTTCCCATTGCCCGATATTATTATTCCTTTCTGTCTTTTCCACCTGATTTGCATGTAAAAAAGCATGAGGGAGGTTCACCCCATGGAGAGGTCCTTGGCTTGCTCACAGCTAATGCAAATTATTGTCACCCTCATCATTCTTGTAGGGGACTGGTGTCACCCTGGAATAGAAGAATTTTATTGGGAGAGCAGGATCCCAGAGCCAGGTCCAGGTTACCCCCACCCTGCTCATCCTAAGGGTGATTTGCCCCGTGCAGACTCACGCTGAGTTGCCTCTCTCTTTGCATTAACTACATCAGAGACCAGGAGCATTGTGTTTGTAACTTAGGTACCTGTTCCAGGTGGAATGAGCCTAGCCCTGCTGTGGAGGCTAATTTGGAGAAGATCCTGCTTACTGGTGCCTGATGGTCTTTGTGGTGAAGGTCAGCAGCCTCTCTCCCTCTGGCAGCTGTCATGGCTCCTCTGCTTTGTTAAGTAGGAGCTGGGTGGTGTTTCTAATTATAAAGGAAGAAGTCTTGTACTTCTCCCCTCCTTTGTTTGTTTGCTTTTTCTCTTTTTATTTTTCTCTTGACAAATATTCTAAATAACAATGCTCAAAATGCAAATGGAGTGAGCCTGCGTGAAGTGACTGTGAAGGCCTGGTTGGGGAGGACTGTGGTGGAGCTCGAGGAGCTGGTGATGACACATGGCACAAGAGCAGAGCCGAGGCGGTTGGGCTGTCACCAGAGCAGTCACAGCCGTGGCTCATCTCCACGTGGAGGGCAGTCTCGTGTGCTTCAAAGGCTTTGTGGTTTCTCTTTCCTCTCGCCATTCAGAGGGGGCACTGTGTGAGGGTGCCCTCTCCTTGTTCTGCAGGCATAGTAAGGGGACATTTAACTGGACTCCCTTTTATCTGTGTGCTCTTCCCTCTTTATTCCTGCTTTTTTTGTTTTAATTAGAAATAGAAAAATTGGAGAATGAGGCTTTCAAACTGTGCGTCCAGTTGCAGTCATGGCATCTGTATCGTTCCTCCTACTGCCCTCGCTGTTCCAGCCAGGTCCCTCATGTGTTTTAGCACTTGCTTGGGGGAAAAAAATGAAATAAAATAACATGGTGTTGAGGTTGCAAAAGTTTCCATTATAGCTCCACCCAAACACTCCTGCCCAGTAATGCTCAGAAAATTCAGTCTGGGTGATGGAACTTCCCTTCCTGCCTTGCTGCTGGGCTGCTTGGGGGGAAGGGGAACAGCTTTTGGTTTTGTTTTTTTTCTTCTTTTAATACAGAGATGCTTGACAGCCATGTCAGAATTAGGGTGGGGAATGAACTCTGGCACCGGGCTCCTTAATAAAAAGCCTGGGTGGCACAGGTTTAAATTGTGAGCACTCAAAAATCCACCGAGCCAGAGGCAGATGGATCAATAGAAAGGGGGGCAAGGTCACTCTTTGCTATTCGTGTTGGTGTTGTTTAACTCTTCTTCTCCTGAATAAGTGCCTTGGTGTTGTTTACAGGCTGATTTTGTCCCACTGGTGTAATGGCATCAGTTTGCTCCTCTGGGAAGGACAAGAAGGGAGCTGGTTGCTCCTGGATCATGGCTTGCTGTGCAGGATGCTTGCAAATGCTCTGCTCTCATGCCTCAGTAAATAAAGAGGTTTTCATGGGACTTATAAAAAACTTCTCTTTTGGAAATAGGTCAAGCAAATATTTATTTCCCTAAGGTGTCATGCCAGTGTTGCACAAATACTTGAATGGGTAGTCACTTTATTTTTCACTGCTTTGTTTCGTCTTAAGCACATTCAGTTCTTTTTTCCCAGTGGTGTGGGGACACACATTAATAATTATATGTAATCAGTCCTGTCCCTCTCTCCATCTGGAAGTCTGTGCATC
Organism: Oreocharis arfaki; assembly: GCA_013398015.1. Classification (NCBI taxonomy): domain Eukaryota; kingdom Metazoa; phylum Chordata; class Aves; order Passeriformes; family Paramythiidae; genus Oreocharis; species Oreocharis arfaki. The sequence continues at coordinate 84,648 of VZRR01006903.1, read as the reverse complement.
TTCTATGGGCTTGTGCTCTACAATTTCAGTGCTGTAAATCAGAAGCTGTGACACTTTTTTCTTTACATCCAGGTTCTCAGCTGTGGGGATGCTTTTTCTTCTCCAGAAGAGTTTCAGATCAGTGGTGGGTCAGCTGCTGCAATGAATTTAAAAACAAAACTCCCAGAATACAGCAAAGCTCAACAAAATGGCCCTGCTAGTGTCTTGCTTTCCTGTCCTAAAGCCTCAGCCGTGGTGTTGCTGGTGTCCCTTTGGAAAGCAAGTCCAATGCATGCCTGGGTTATCCCACAGATGGAGAGTGCACTTACTGCCAAAAGCTTGTGCCTTTCTGTCTGGTGGAGCTTCCGTCTTCCCCAAATAATCCAGGATCAGTTGGTATCTGTCTTTAAAGAGGGATTGAAACTTCTTGTCTGCTCTTAAAATGGTAAAAAAAAAAAGAGTTTAGTAAAGAGGACCAAAATTAGGCTTGAAGTCTTGGATCCTTGACCTTACGGCTCTTCAACTCCAGATGTCCTCAGTGCAGGAGTAGCAAGGGTCTGTGCTGGAGTGCACTGGAGTACGTGGAGTACACTTTGTGTAAGAGGATGTTTGAGATGGGGTTGTCTTGGATGCTTTTTCATGTGTAGCATATTAAACAAACTGAAGTCCTGGGTCTGTGCGTGAAGGATCCAAACGTATTTCTGGCTCCTCATGCTTGTACTCAGGGCAGGCTGCAGTGGCTGGAGACCTTCCTGGTGGCTCCACGTCCTGCCTTGGGGCATGAGGAGCACAAGGGTCATTCCAGCATCCAGTGACAGAAAGCACTGGGCTTTCTCTTACAGCCTCTGGGCTTCAGGCTCTGGTCAGCCTTGCAAAGGTGGTCACCTCTCAACCAGCACCTTGAGCAGGTGGCTTTGGAGACCTCCAAGGGTTGAATGTGATGTTATTTTTCACAGCCCTGGTAAGAGGGGTGTTTACACTTTGCATTAAAGGTTAATTGGCTCTTACATTGGTTCCTGGGTGTGGGGTGGCCCTTGGAGACAGATCACCCTGACACCTGTGCCGGAGGTTGTGCAAGCCTGGTGTGTGTTGTGCTTTGATTTGTTAAACAGGATGTAAAAGCAGACTCCCCTTCTGAAATGTATCCTGTTCTTTCTTTGCTAGGAATCATTTCCACATCACAAAATATTTAAGACAAGGGGAGTGTCTCTGTTTTATTGAGGCAGAGCTGACTTAAACCCAAAAATCCAAGCACAGAACCCCTCAGCTGTGCTGGCACAGGGGAGGCAGGCTGTGGTCTGGGCTGTGAGCAAGCAAATGATGTGAATATTTCATTTAGACCATAATCCACCTGTTGGGCTTTGCTCCCCCAGCCCTGCAAGCACTGGGAAGTGCAGCAGATGTTTTAAATGGCAGCCAGCACTCCCTGTTCCAGTGTCTGGCATCTCCATGTTGCTTTACAGGCAGGAAAGACAGAGACTGAGGATGATGTAGCAACTGCTGCAGGTTTGCAGGTCCTGTGTTTTCAGTTGTTTTCCCTCTCTTGTTGGTGTTGTCCTGCTCTCCCAGCCCGTGCTGAGCTGTGTTTGCTCTGCCATGTGCCAGCATAGTTTCTGGAGGTTGGAAATTCTGCCCTGGGAACACAGCAGTGCTTATTTTAGGGCGCTAGAAATGAAGGTGCTTTGGAGGAGGTATCTTTGGAGTTGGTGTGCTGGGGGTTAATTTTGCACTACCCCTCTCCTGTGAGCAGTCACTGTGTGTCCATCTGCTCCCAACCCTTTTCCAAGCTCCTTTGGCTACTTTACGCTCTCCTAATTTTCATGGCATCCTTCTCTTGCTTTGTCAGTTTTTTAGATGTGAGTTTTCAATCTCATTTTCTGCTGTGGGGTCACCTGTGTGTTTCCCTTTGGTGTTGCAGGACATTGCTTTTCTTATTACCTTCAGGGTAGGTCTCAGAGCAGCTTGTGGGTGCCCAGCAGTTTGTGACAAGCAGGAGATTGGGGTGTTTAAAGGAATTTTAAAGGCTTTGTGCTCCTACTTTGATCTTCTCTGGCACTTAGGATAGGTTTTGATTGTTTTTTGGGTTTTGGTTTTTTTTTGTTTTTTTTTTGATTGTAGTTTTCAAGGGGATGGTTGGAATGGAGAGGGTAGGGGTGAGAAGCAGCCCTTGCTTTGAGGGGTAACCACAAATAAACAGGGCTGCGAGGCAAACACTACATCCCTTGTGTGCTCAAAGCCCTGCTGTTGACAACATTGTTGTGCCTGTCCAGGTGCAATGAGGTGGTAAATAGTATTTGAGATTCAGTAGCGAGATTAGGGATCTCTCTGCTGAGTATCTCTGAAGAAAGGGTTTCTATAAGGAAGTCCTGATAGCAGGATAAAGTGGTCCTTGCTGCTGGGTGTTGTGGGCTGGTGTTGCTCTGTCCCTTGTGCTCTTCTGGTGTGAGGATGAAGCCACCCCAGCCCACCAGAGCTGCTCATGGGGCGGGGGACATCGTTCCTGCCTCTGTGTGGGCGTTCCGGCATCGCTGGAGACTTGGCCTTGGAAATGGGGGCTCATTTCCCTTCTTAATTGCAAATGTCAGCCAAGTGGAAAAGGGTATGGTTGGTGTGAGGCAGTGGAGGATGGGGGGAACAGCAGAGGTGTTGGTGAACATGGGAGGGTTGCATTGCCTTCCCAAAATATCTGCTCTGTGGATTTCATTTCTGCTCCGCTCCTTAATGCTGGGAAATGCTGCCCTGTGCATCTGCTCTGCTGGGGCTGAGTTTGTCAGGGCATTGTAGGCATGAGGCTGGGAAGAAAATGGAAAAAAAACCCCAACATGTTGAATGTAAAATGTCATTGATTTCTTTCTCTATTTTTTTTGTATTTTTCTTCTAATTTAATCAATTCCCTACTGTGTTGTAAATTCCAAATGTGAATGGGAAATAATCTCACCAGTACAATAATTAGCATGTAACCAGCAGATGAAGAAAACCCAAACTGCTGAGCTGATTGGTGAATGCTGACTGTTTTCCAAATTAATTTCAATAATCACATCTCCCATTAAAAAGAAGACGGGGCGGGGAGGAAGTCTTAAATTTTCGTCAAGCTCAATGTAGCGAAAAATGGTATGTGCAGTGTAGCTGTTCTGCATGTGATTAGAAAAAAGAGCCGAGGGAGGTTCTTAGAACTGAATTAGCAACAAAGTATTTCTAATTTTGCAACCAAGAAGCTCAATTTCACCTGCTTTTTTTTTCGGGAAGAGAAATAGAATTGTAAGTCAAATATCCATAATTTTATGTAGGTGTCTAACAGTAAATAGTCTACTGGAAGAGGAAAACATTCCCTTGCAGTCGTGCTTTGCTGCAGGATGCAAAAACAAGTCCACTGGAGGCCATTAGGAGTGAAATATGTTTATTGTGCATCCATCCAGCTCCCAAATATTTTGTTGTTGTGCTTTGAAGGGAGAGATGGAAATCAGTGTTTGGGAAGGGGCGATTTCAGAGCATCCAGGAGCTGCACACCCTCTTGGCACAGGGATCTGCAGCCCTGCTCTGCTCTGCCTTCCTCTCCTGCTTTTTTTTTGGCTGGTTCTGCCCCAAAGGCGGGTGGCGTTTGGAGGAGGGAGAAATCCTCTCTCAGCCTTGGTATCTCCATGGTGTCACATCCAGACAGCACCAGGAAAGGTCACCTCTGCAGAGCTGTACCTGGCAGCTGGTCTAATTATGCACCTGAATTCACAGTCAGGATTAGCAGGGATGATTTTATCTCCTAATGATGTTTTTCCCCTCATGGCCATGGCCACCTCACCCTCAGGGCTTATTTTCCAACAGCAAAGCACAGGTGATGCTGCTACCAGCTGTTGGACCAGAGCATCCCTTTAGAGATGCTTCTTCATTCCAGTTTAAACTCAATTTTAGGAATATTTGCGAAGTTGTGAGAGAGCTTGGTGCTAGTAGGCTTAAAATTTTTCTCTTAGAAGTGCAGGGCTGGTCTGCTGAAAGCCTGGGCATACAAGAGGTGGGTCCACGCTGTGCTGCAGTGGTGAGAAATCCCGGAGTGTGTGATGGAGCCACCTTTTAATTAATGCAAAATGCTCACTCTAGCATGAAGCTGGTGATCCCATGTGCTCCCTGTTTTCAGTGTGGGGAGTGAGACCTGCCCAGAGCCACATGTGGTGTGACAGGCAGCAGGGAGACCAGGCCCCAGAGAGCATCTCTGGTGTGTGGCACTCGGGTCCTCTCCCTCCCAAAGGCTCAGGATACGGTGGCGTATGATATTATCGCCATATATTATATTTAAACAACAATTAAAGATAGCCAGGCCAGCCTAAGTGCTTTGAAACAGAATTTGTTGTTTTATCAATTCGAGCCTGGTGCGCTGTGGGAAGGTCTGCAAGTGGATCACTCTGGGGTTTTCTTTGCGTGTTTTCCTAATGTCAGAGACAGTCTCAAAGAAGTATCACATTGTTTCATTTCCCCTCCACACTCGATGTTTTTTTTAAATAAAAGCTAATGTCAACAACCCTACAATAACCAGTGAGTGAATATGCACGTTCTGCACCCAGTTAAGTTTTTTTTTTTGGTGAAAAGCAAGGTTTAGCTGGCAGTCGTGTTATGAGCGATGGCTAAAAATGTATGTTTCAAACCACCTCACTAATGGCTTTTTCTTTTTGCTTTTTAAAAATGCCATTAATCAAGTTAGGGACTGAAAAAAAAAAGCGGAGACTGAGAAAAGTCATTTGAGGTGAGTAAACAAGTTGGCTTTTTTTGTTTAATGAAAGCCCCAAAAATGGCCCACTGCCACTGTGTATGTTAAGGTTACCTTAAATACAGAGTGTCCTTCAGTGCTGACAGGCATCCCAAACACCTTTTATAATAAACCTCTAATTATAGCTTAGTGACTTTGTAGGTTCTCTGGATCAGCTTGGGAATATTGCACTGAAATCAGGGAAAATATTTATATTTTATGTGACTTATGGGTGAACCAGATTTAGAGCTGGACTTGGTGAGTGTGGTATAGAGTGATGTGTTTATGGTGTGTTAGGCAGTTGTGCTTGCTGCTTCACGATACAGTTTTGGGGTTAAACTCTGCATTTTGGGAAATACTTCCTGAATGCAGCAGTGTGGATTCCCAAAACCAGACCCCAGCTGAGCTTGTTGGAAATGGGTTCGGCTGGTGGCCAGTGCCTGCAGCCCATCGCTACCTCCTGATGTCTGGCTCTTGGGGCTCTTGGATTAAAGCCCAGCACTCAGAACTAGGGACTTCAGTGAAAATCTCAGCTTCTTAAAGGGAAACAAAACCCTCCAGGGCTTTGTGGTTATGGAGAAAAGCTGGAAAATGGGAATTCTTGGGCAGAGAGTGGTAGGGAGATGCATTAGCCTGGTCGTTTCCCAGTGTCCCAGACTGGGAGCAGTGCCATGGGGTCCTGGGCTTGACTTTTGGCTTTAGAAGTTGGCATGGCAGACACTGCTAGGTTGATTCTTTTCTCCTCTGTTTATTTGTTTCTTCCCTCCTTCATTTTAATACTGTCTCCTGGGAGATTCCAGCTGAAGTCTATTAATTGCTGAGATGTTTCTTTTCCCCCGTGTCGTGGATGCTGGGTCCGGTTTGGCTGTGGGTTGTTTCTGGCACAGATGGAGGAGCAGCAGGGCAGAAGAGCTGTGCTTCTGCTGGGTGTGTGTGTTTGTGTGTCCTGCAGAGGTGCCCTGTAGGTGTCACACACTCGTGTTTGGGCTCAGCCACACTCGGTGCCACCGAGGCTTGTCCTCCGTCAGGAGCTCTGCGTGTCCCCCAGACTCTGAGGGACCTCGCTGAGTCAGTGTGGGCTTTTATTCCAATTTATATTTCTCTCGCAAGCTTAAGTTGGAGATTTGTGAGATGGCTGATCCGATGCTAAGGGATAACTTTGGGAAGCTTTCTCTTAGTCCAGAAACTCTTGGAGAGGTCTGGTGAATTCCCCCCAAAAAGTAGTCACCAGTAGGGCACTGCAAAATGCTGGGGCTGGATCAAATCAAGTGATAATTCATCAAAGGTTCCTTCTGCTTGGCCATCAGTCCGTGAAAATCTGGATCATTTTGCCCTCCTACTTGAGGGATTTTCTCCAGAATTGTGTCTAGACACTTGTCTTTATTTTCCCCGTCCTGATCAATCTGAGGTCCTTGTGACCCCGGGAGATGAAGCTTCTCTTAGGCTGGTGTTCCCTGCAAGGGCATCTTTTCTCTCTCCAAGTATTTTGGAGCTCGTGATAAAATTGCAAGGCTTTGGCAGTGCCCATTTGGGTGCTATTTGTGTGCCAAACCCTGCTGAATACATCTTTTATCACAGATTTGTAACAGTAGCTGTTGGAAGGGAGCTTCACGGGAGAAGTGCTTTCAGAAGAATGCTTTTGTAAGGGAACACTGTCCTGAAAAAAAAAAAAAAAAAAAAAAGGACCTTGCAGGCAAAAAAAAAAAAAAAAACCAAGCCCAACATTTTTTGTGTGTTTGTATTGTAAAATTTGACCATTAATTTGGGTGAATCAGGTTTTGCTTTCATTTTTAGACAATTTCGTCTGTCGTCTTTGTACAAACAAGCACTGTTGTGCTCCAGTCATTTTTTGGAGAGAGTAAAAAAAAAAAAAGACATTTAGGTTCAGCTAAGAAATGCCAGAATCCTTGTTTTGTGCAGCTCTCTCCAGGCTGAGCCCCAGCCAGGTCCCTGCAGGAGCTGGGATTGGGACCCAGCTGGCACTTTGCTCAGACTGGCCTCATTCATGGTGTGGAGAGCAAACTCAGAAGATGAGTTTGTTCATCTGGTCCATCTCAATAGGAGGATTTAAGGAGAAGAAAAGGCAGGAGGAGTTCTGAGCAGTAGATGGAGCAGCAGTGGAGGATGTGCAGCCTCTGGGGCAGGGCTCTGGTGTGCTCAGCCCTTGTCTCTGCTCGGGGTCCCACTGAGGGTCCCTCTGTGGCCACTCTTGAGTTGAGCTGTGTCCGGTCTCTGCAAGAGCCTGGTATTTCTCAATGGCAGAAACATCAAGCTTGTCCTCCCACGTGTTTGCCTCACAATTATCAGTGCTTTTCCTTGAATAAAAGGATTTTTCATGGGAAAATTTGCTTTAAAATCACAGTAGTGTGTGAAAGTGTTCTGGCTGCTGAGCATCCCTGCTCCAAGGAGAGGAAACGTGGTGCTGTGCTCCATTTCCAGCTTTGGTTTGGATCATCAGACGTTGTTCTTAAGTAGCCATTTACTCTCCTTCCCATCTCTCTGGCACAGGAGCAAGAGAATAAAACATTAAAAGAGGAATGTGATTATAATCCTGCGAAAACTGTCAGAGGAATTTGGCAGTGCTTGCAGCCTGTGAGTGTAATACATAATATTCTATTCATTTTTTAAAATGATTAGATTTCAAACTGACAGTTTAGATGACAAGTCACCTTAAAAAGAAATTATGGACAATGTAAAGACCATCAGTGTGGATTTTTCTGTGCTAACTGTGGAGTTTTCAAGGTCTGTGCACCCCCAAAAAAATAGGAACCTTTGGCTTTTGGCAAGCTGCATGTGGAAGCCAAGAGCAATGAGGTCCCTTGTATTAATAATTTGTATTATAATAGCATTGTCACTGCTGGCTCCCAGGCTTTTTTTATCCCTGAGTTAATGGCAGGGCTGCCTGTCAAAGGGAATTTTTGTTGGAAAAAAAATGTTTTTGCTTTTGTTGTCTCTTTGCTCCCACAAAACTGTGTGTGAATGGGGCCACTGCAGCTGGGAGAGGCTGGAGATAAGGGCAGAGGAGCTGTTCAGCCATGTTATTGAATGTATTGACAGTTTAAATACAGTGTTCGGCATGGAAAGCAGATCCCAAGGGGACTGACAGAGTTCCCCATCCCAGAATATCCCAGCTCACAGCAGGAGCTGAAGCTTAAGATGCCAAAACCTCCAGGCAGTTCAGGAAAAGAGCCTCAGCTTCCCATGTCCTGCTGCAGGCCTGGGATTTTTGGATGAAAGGGAAACCAGTGCTCTTCTGTTTCCTCAAACTGGATAATCACACGGATGATCAGAGCCCCATCAGGCCTTGAATAAAACATGGAACAAAGTGATGATTACTGTTCTCAAATAATAAATAGTTACATTTAGCTCTTTGTGTTCCCTGTGGTCCTCGGAGCATCCTTTGGGCAGTGAGATGAAAATGAGAGGAGTGGGAGTCTGTTGTTTCCTTTTCTGGGATGAGAAGCTGACTATCATTTGCTGACTTCTAATGCTCCATGTTGTATATACCTGTTTGGTTGTTTTTAAATCCAACCTGAATAAGATCTGAAATTTTTAAAACTCTGCAATAGGAATTTTTAGCGTCGTGGGAATATTCCATTATTCCCCCTCTTTGCAATGGAAAAAATTATTCCAGTAGACATGGACTGGACCACGATCTGCTTGTAAATTCTTGGAGGCTGGGCATAAAGCTCAGCTGAAAATAATCAGCATCAGGAGTAGTATAGTGCAGAAGGATGGGGGAAAGTGTCCTCTTCTGGTTCTGGCAGGAGAGAGGAGTTTGGCTGGAGGAGATCCAGAGAGTTGTAAGGAGATTGACTGGAAGTCTAGAAATCCCTGGGCTCAGTAAATGTGGACTGTTTGGCTCTAGGTGGGAGAAGAGCAAGGCAGGAAATACATCTTCAGGTGCCCAAAAGGGAAGGTGGTGGTTGCTCTCTGTGCACACAGTGGGTAGAGCAAGAGGTCACAGTCTTAAAACTGTAGAGAAAGCAGTTCAGATTAAATATTGGGCAAAATTAGGGCAGTACTTTCCCTGCAAGTAACAACAGGATTTGATGGTCTGAAGAGCTTGTGGAGCATCAGTTGTTGGAGGTTAAAATGGCTTGGAAATATCTTTCTGATTTTCCTTGATGCTCATTGTTGGATGAGGAAGATTCAGTTTATTCCCCTGCGGTGGGAGTTGTCTCGCTGCTGTCCTGTGCTCCCTTCCTACGCTGCTGGCCTGGAGTGGTGAGGCTGGAGAGGGTTGGTTTTGGTCTAAAATAAGCAGGAGATGAGAAATTATATTCCGTGGCTTAAATTTTCAGGCCGTTAAAAAGACTGAAGTGACTAAACCTAATGCAAGTTTGCATGCCTCCCTACCAAAGCAGATGTTGCCTAGAAATATTTTATGCTCTTTGGTTCTGAAATGGAATGTTACGGACATTAAATTGTACGACTTGTCTCTCTGTGGTGCAGCTTTTCCAGGACGCTACTTCACTTGAGTTGAAGAGAGAGAGAGAGGAGTGAATGATGTTGCCTTTAGTACGGCTATTTCTCTTTAAAGAAATATCAGTAAAGTTGAGTCCCCAGCTCTGTAAATACTGGAGAAATAGAAACAGCCACTTTAGTATGGTAACTCATCAGTCCTTGATGACTTGGGAGTGGCAACTTTTTAAAATCAGTGTTCCACAAGCAGCAGAGGCCGCAGGGCCGGACAGTCTCTGCTGGGCAGTGTCAGAGGGTCTCACGTGTCTGAGAAGTTTCCTTCAGGTCCATGTGGACACCTCAGGAAGGTGCCCATCTCTGCCAAAGCTGGGGTATTGCAAAGTGCCTTCACAGCTCAGCTGTTTCCTAGTTCTGGGAACAGCAAGAAAAGGTGAAGCATCCCTCAAAGCATCTCCTTTGGAGGCTGGTGGGCAGGGGAATTGTTTTTGTCTTTTTCTGTATTGTTTTGTTCTTCCTCAGCCCGACCTCTGTGAGGACAGAGAGGTGGGCTTCGGGCTGCTGTGTCTCCTTGTGTGAGTCTCAGGCTGAACCAGGCTTTGCTCTGCAAGGAGGCTTTATTCTGGGACAGCCTAGTTCCTTTTTCAGCCGCATCAAAAAAAAAAAAAATCCCAAAAGAGAGCAAGAAGATCTGTTAAGATCCCAAAAGGGAGCTAACAGCTGTTAGAAAAGATAAATAAATCTGAGGTGTGGTTGTCAGGTAGAAGGAAAACAGAATAATCTCTATTTTTGAGCCTTTGTAGTGGATTTGATTTTGAAATGTTCAGTCCCTCAGTGAATGTCACACGGGGTGCTGCCGGGAGGCTGGCATTTTTCTGTCCCTTTTCAAGAGCCCACTGGTCCAGCTGGTTCAAACATTGCAGTGTTAAACCTCCAGCTATAGGAGGATGGCTTAATCTGTGTGTTGAATTTGGTGTTTGGGGAAGATATTCTCATTCTGGAACTGTTTGCAGGTTTTAAGCTGCTCAGTCAAGCCTTAGGAAGCCGTGAGGACGGCAGTGGGATGGTAATGATGGCTGTGGTTCTGGCAGACAGTGCAGATAACTGAGACAGAAGGACCTCAGTGTATCTTGGCTGTTGGATGCTGGGATTTTAATATCTGAAAGAAGTTAGGGAAAAAAGCATGCCTTGGTTGTCCTTGCTGCTGTTCCAGTTTCAGTGATAAGCAGCTGAGCTGTTCGCATGTTCTGCTCCAAGGAAACCCCAGTCCCTGCCCCCTCGCCCCAGCTCCCTCTGTGTTATTCTTCTTGAAGCAGCAATTCCAGGGAATTCAAGGAGGAGCTGCCAGGGTAATCATGGCTCATGGTGCCAAATTTGCAGGGGCTTTACTCCATATTTCGGAACGAGGTTTTGGGAGACTCAGATTTATCTCTGCCTCCAGCTTAAGTTTCTATTTAAGCCACCTTTCATTTCCAGAAGTGCGAAGCTGCTCTGACTGCTGTGATCGAGGTCACTCTTTAATTTAGGTACTCTGAGGAATGCAAAATCTTGTTTGTTAAAGTCTTAGGCATATGCTGAATCCCTGAAGGAGCGTGTGGATGATATTAAATGCACCATGGCAGAGGGAGAGGAGCAGCAGTGTTACAGGAGGAGGAATGGCAGATAAGCAGTGGGGCCATGCTGTTATCGCTCTGTTTGGGAGGTGCTGGGGTTGTGCAAGTCGATATAGGACATTTACACAAATTGCTGGAATAAAAACCGACTCCATCAGCAGTCTAGTGTTTGTTTCTTATTATATGTTAAATTTTTTCTGGCGTAGCAAAGTTCGTCACCTGTTATGTCAAGGTCTCGGCATTCAACGCTGGGATCTTTCCAAAGGTGCTGAAACCTAATTGGTTAGGGATAAGCCTTCCCTTCATTTTAGGGGAGGAAAGAAAGAAAAGTGAGGAAAAAAGAAAAAGCTGTGGCATCTAGCAGGCATTTAAAGCATTTTTTCTTGTTCTCTCAGCTCTTGTGATTTGCCAGACTTAGGCCTCCTGATTTCCCCC